>JXCR01135137.1:4067-76179 GCA_002079205.1 Phalaenopsis hybrid cultivar
ATTTAAACCGTTGGAAGCCTCGTTAGCAACCGTAGGTTACCTCCTCCGAGGGANTAACCCTAAATAATTAAGGTTTCAAAGTTTCAAAAGCAAGCAGAAGCAAGCAGAGGTAAGCGGCATTAAGCAGCATCAAGTCGCGCATTAGGTTTTCAAGTATCGTCCATTTATCGGTAACATGGGTATTTCACTCTGGAAGTCCACTAATTGGTAGGCTCCTCCTTCATAAACTTTCTCAACGACAAATGGTCCCTCCCAAGTTGGCTCGAATTTGTCACCTATTTTGTGGCGAGCAAGAATAGGTCTTTTGAGCACGAGTACGAGGTCACCAATTTTGAGTGTGCAAGAATAGGTCTTTTGAGCACAAGTACGAGGTCACCAACTTTGAATGTCCTTGGGCGGCCAATTTATCATGGGCTTGTACCATCTTTGCCTGGTAGAGCTCCAAATGTTGCTATGCTTCCATTCGTTTTCCCTCGAGACTCTCCAGTTCTTCAAGCCTGAGTTTTGTGTTTTCTTCTATTGTAAGTTGGTTGGCAACGGATATTCTGAGAGATGGTGTCTGGATCTCTAGCGGTAGCACGACCTCGGTCCCGTACACGAGCATATAAGGTGTACACTGAGTGGGAGTCCTGAAAGTCGTCCGGTAGGCCCACAGGGCTTCTAACAGTTTGTTATGCCAATCCCTTTTATTTTCATCCAATGTTTTCCTCAAAATTTGTACCAGTGTCTTATTGAAAGCTTCAGCCAGACCATTTGCTCTGGGATAGTAAATTGTAGAGTGTCTTCAATCTATCCCATGTCTTCTGACAAAATTGTTGATCTTTCATACTTTTGAAAGCTATCCCATTGTCAGAGATTATTCTTCGCGATACTCCGAAACGGTAGACGATTTGGCTTTTGAAAATTTGAAAGACGTGCTGTGTCGTAACCTCACGTTACGGTACTGCATCTTCCCATTTGGAGAAGTAATCCGTAGAGGCAAGTATGAATCTATGTCCTTTAGAAGATGGAGGGTCTATCGGACCTATTATGTCTGTGCCCGGCTCTGCTCAAACAACGTAGCCACATTTGGTCGAACGATCTTCTGTAGAGAAAATTTCCCACCAGGGCGTAAGACATGGCCCTTCTTTGTATGTGGTGCGCCTCAGACTTGTCATCTGACAGCATTTCAGTATGCAAATATTCTATTAATGGCTTGCACCAATCTTTGTTGATGTCTGCAACTGTATTTATTGTTTNTCATGTAAGGAAAAAAAGGCAGAATAAAGACGGTACTATAAACTGTAAAAACGTACTTGGCGAGTCTTCTCGTTCCACCACCTGAAACTTAAAAATGCATGTGAGGGCATTTATGAAGAGCAGGATAAGTAGAGTTTTGGGGGGGTTTCATAACTCTATGTTGTATTTTGCTGAGTCCCTAAGAGTTTATTTGAGGATGATTTCATTGAGCGAAGCATATTAAGTTTTAATAAGCCTCTGAGGTATCCAACAAGTCAAGAGGGGAAAGCAGGTCCATGCCTCTCTCTCATCAACTAATGAAAAGCCTCGAGTCCATTTAAACTTATCATTTTTCTTAATGGTCCATCCTGTAAATATCTTTAATGCTCAGTGAACATCGATGTCTCAATTATCCCTAAGAAAGGCGTAATTATCATTTATCATTTAATTTTGAAAATTATATGGGTGAAGATCCTTTAAAGGGGCAAGTTATTGTAATTTGAACACTTAGCCAAATTTTAGTCCTAATTGGGCTTAAGGATGTTTCAAGGATGTTTGATTTTGTTATTTTTATTTTCTCTAATCCTAATTTAGTCACATTTGACTTAGCCTAAGCCGTCACTAAGCGCTTAAGACCTAGGTGAGTGTCTTAATTAATTTTGAAAAAAGTTTAAACTTTAGGTGTTCATGATTCATGATTTGTATTTTATTTGAAAGTCAAAATAGGGGTATTAAATTGATTAATTATTGACTTCAAAAGTCATACCCCTAAGTCCAAGTCAAGATAGGGGTATTAAATTGATTAATTATTGGCTTCAAAAGTCATACCCCACTTGGATTTTATTTGAAAATCAAAATAGGGGTATTAAATTGATTAATTATTGGCTTCAAAAGTCATACCCCAAGTCCAGGATCAAGATAGGGGTATTAAATTGATTAGTTATTGACTTCAAAAGTCATACCCCTAAGTCCAGGATCATCAATAAAGGGGTATTAAATTGATTAATTATTGACTTCAAAATTCATACCCCTAAGTCCAGGATCATTTGATTTTAATAAACTTCCAAATTTTAATAATTTAGAAATTTATTAACTTAATTAAGAAAGTGAAATTATAATATACTTACAAATTTTAATAATTTAGGAATTTATTAGTCTTAATTAAGAAAATAAGATTGGTTTCTACCAATTGACCCCTTTGTGTTTCAAACATCAAATAAATTGATTAAGATCAGAGATTACCCATTTTTCCTCCCTAAATTAGACCTAAATGTTAATTAGGGCAAGGTTTCCGAAATTACACATTTGCCCCTAAGGCTCTAACACTTCATAATTTATCAAATTAAATTCAAATAACTTTGAAATCTTTATCCTACCTCATTCATGAGTCAATTAAGACATCAGAGGAGAAAATATGATTTTTCAAAATGCAATTTAATTTATATAATTATTTTCATGCAAAAATAGGATTTTTCAATGAAAATTCCTAGCTTGACCAAGGTAAATAGTAATCCCTAGAAATTTTTACTGGAGGTATACCTAGACCAGAGAAGCCTTTGGACAAAATTTCATAATTTTTTGAAATTTCTGTGATTTATTAGAATTATTTTAAATTCCAGGCTATTTAATAAAAATAAAATATTTTAGGTGGTGAAAATTAAGTTTTATATTTTACATTATTTTAAATTTTGTAATTCTTTTAGTTATATTTTGATTTTTAAAAATCATTTAAGTGCCAAGAGTGATATTTATTTTTAAAAATCAATTTAAGTTATGAAATGATTTTTGAAACTTTTATGATGAGTTCTCTGGATCATAGATCACTGTGGAGATCAAAAATCAAGTCATTTAAATGTTTATATTTTTCAAAATCAATTATCTTAGTGATTTAGTATTTTAAAATTTTAAGAAAGTTTTAAATGACTTGACCCATGAAATTATTTCCAAAGGTTTCTCTGGTTATGGTAGACCTTCCAAAATTTTCTTAAGATTTTATAAACAAAATGCTAATTTCCATGATTATTTTAAAGAAAATACTTTGAAATAACTTGAAAAATATGGATCTCCATATAGAGACATCCTTTGGCTTTGGAAAAATTAGAGAATGTTCCCCCTTGCAGAGGCTACAATATGTCAAAATTTCAAGTCAAGGTGATGTGTCAATATGCATGGAGAATTAAGTAATTCCATATATTATTTAATTAATTAAAAATATTTTATGCATCAAATGGGCTTAAAAATTATTCACATCATTCTCCTCTATTCACTGAGTAAGAGGGTATTTTTATTTTATTTTTGCGATTTTTCTACACAAAGTTATGGATTTTCTAAGTTAAGGGTATTTAAAAAAATTAAAAAAAAAACCCTATTTATCTATTTAAATAGTGCGTGCTGACTAGATCCTAGGCAGCTCCGAAGGCATGCGTGGCGCGCTCTGGTTGGATGCCGCCTTTTACGTAGTTGCTGACTCGGCCCGCGGTTTATGTCCCGAAGCGCTGTCCAGCTCGATCTCCACCGTTCATTTGATACAAGCTTGATCGAATGACTCTCCGTCATCGTCCCCGATGGAATGATCCTGTGCCCGTCCACACTAAAACTTTAAGATCTCGACCTAGACTCAACCAAATCACTTTGGGTTTGATCCTATGGACTCGTCTAAGTGGCCTAGACTCAACCAAATCACTTCGGGTTTGATCCTATGGACTCGTCTAAGCGAGACGAACATAATCTATACTGCTAAGGTACCATGAAATCAAGCTTAAGTAAATGAAGAATCAAAATAAGCTCAGGAGGAGGAGTTTTATACCTTTGCTCTGAGAAGGGAGCGGTTAAGATGACATGAAATCAAGCTTAAGTAAATGGAGAATCAAAATAAGCTCGGGAGGAGGAAATTAATATACCATGAAATCAAGCCTAAGTAAATGGAGAATCAAAATAAGCTCGGGAGGAGGAATTAATGTACCATGAAATCAAGCTTAAGTAAATGGAGAATCAAAAGAAGCTCGGGAGGAGGAGGAGTTTGAGGCCATAAAATCAAGCTTAAATAAATGGAGAATCAAAATAAGCTCGGGATAATGGGGAGTTTTATAGCCATGAAATTAAGCCATTGTAAATGGAGAGCTCGTAAAGGCTCGGGAGAGTGAGTGAGGGGTTTTGATCCTATGGACTCGTCTAAGTGAGACGAACATATCTATACGGTTAAGAGGCCATAAAAGTAAGCCATTACAAATGGAGAGCTTGTAAAGGCTCGGGAGAGTGAGTGAGGTTATACCTTTGCTGTAAATGGAGAATCAAAATAAGCTCGGGAGAAGGAGAAGTTTTATACCTTTTCTCTAAGAAGGGAGGCTTCGATCGTCTAAGTGAGGCGAACATAATCTATACTGCTAAGGTACCATGAAATCAAGCTTAAGTAAATGAAGAATCAAAATAAGCTCAGGAGGAGGAGTTTTATACCTTTGCTCTGAGAAGGGAGCGGTTAAGATGACATGAAATCAAGCTTAAGTAAATGGAGAATCAAAATAAGCTCGGGAGGAGGAAATTAATATACCATGAAATCAAGCCTAAGTAAATGGAGAATCAAAATAAGCTCGGGAGGAGGAATTAATGTACCATGAAATCAAGCTTAAGTAAATGGAGAATCAAAAGAAGCTCGGGAGGAGGAGGAGTTTTTGAGGCCATAAAATCAAGCTTAAATAAATGGAGAATCAAAATAAGCTCGGGATAATGGGGAGTTTTATAGCCATGAAATTAAGCCATTGTAAATGGAGAGCTCGTAAAGGCTCGGGAGAGTGAGTGAGGGTGCCATTAAATCAAGCTTAAGTAAATGGAGGATCAAAACAAGCTCGGGAGGAGGAGGAGTTTTATACCTACTCTGCGAAGGAAATCTTTGATCAAAGGTGCTTGGCACGTTCTTTGGGGTCCAAGGAGGCTAGGGATTAAGTCCCTGGTCTTGGTGTAAAGCCTAGGTATGAATTCGACTAAGCTCAAATTTCAAGTGTTGGTCTAGAGCTATGGTAGAGGCTCTATGGAAGGCAGATTTGATGGGGCTCTTTTTTCTTTCACTCTTGTGAAGGTGTGGGCACAAGTAATTGAAGTTTGGTGGAGTGTGGAGGTGTATTGGGTTCTGTCCTGATTTCTGGCAAGGTTTTAAGCTCAAAATTGAGCTCCGGCAAGGGGAATGGGTGAGGAAAAATGGTTGGGATGCACTTAAGGGATCTTAGGGAAGCTCTGTGTGAAATTTGGTGAGGTCTCTCTGAGAAATTTTTAGCACTTTGTTCAACGTCCATGGAGGTGGCCTTTTATAAAAATGGGGTTGTGGTGGCTGTCTTGGCCAATTAGGAGGTGTAATGTGGTGCTTAGGTGGAGGGTAGAGGAGCTCCATAGTTTGATTTGGATGCGCTGGCCTCTAGGTTTGATTTGGGTGAGATGCCATGGGGGTGGCTCTTGATTTTGGGCTTTTTTGGCCACTAGGCTGGCCGGCCGGCCAGCGGGAGGTGGCTAGGAGCTCAGAACCCATAGGAATCCATCACAACAATTTAATGCAAATGTGCTTGGATTTGGTAAAAATATCTTAAGCATGTGCATTTTTGGAAATAAGATCCCTTAATTTGGGGAACCTTTGGTCCACGGCTTGATTTAGATGATTTCATGGTGTTTGGACTAGTCACCAAGTCCAACTGATGACTGTGGTGGAGTTAATTTTGTGGCCTTAAGGTGGTTAGGTCACATTTAGTGCATGGGTCCAAGTGGGTGCATATGACCAAAACTTGGGTTTGGGCTACTTTACCCATTTTAATTGGCTCAAATAATTGTTTCATTTGGTGTATATAATCATATGGAACAACTTTGGTGAAGGATGGAAGTGGTTTTGAGTCCAATTGGGGGGGTCAATTTGAAGGAATATTGAACTTTAATCAATTTGGTCATGTTGGGCTATGCTTGGGTCTAGCTTGGGTTGTCCTACGGATAAGTCCAAACTGATTATTGTAAATGGTCAATAGGGACCTCATGAAGCGTTTTCAACATAAATTGGATGCCCATTTGGAAGTTAAGACAATCAATTGGGTGACATTTGGGGGCTTAGCCAATTTGGGGCTAAATTTGGGAATTTTGGATTTAGGCCAAAATCAAATGGATTTGAAACTTCACCAAGGTCAATTGATGGTTGATTTTGATGTATAGGAATGTCATAAAGATTTTGCAACATTAATTGAGGCCAATTGACTAGGCTATGGGTTCAATTGGGTGAGATTAAGTCATATGGTCAAAATTGGGGTTTTGACCCAAATTAAAATTGGGCTCAAATCATGGACCTATTGAGCTTGGATTTAGTTTACTTTGGTTATATCAAAAGTTAATATGCATTTAGGATTGAAATTATGGTCAGTTAAGATCAAATTGGTGGATATTTGAGATGGATTTGGGGAATTTTAGGTCTTTAAAGGGCAATTTGGGGATTTTGGTTAAAGATGGTCAAATTGGACAAATTGGGTCATGTGGTGCAAATTTGGGGGTTTTGGTTAAAGATGGTCAAATTGGCCAAATTGGGTCATGTGGTAGTTGAGAGAAATACAATTAAGAATATTTGGGATTCATGGGGATTTTCTGGGAATTTTTGAGATTTTGGGCCAAAGAGGCGTATTTTGGTAATTAGGGGGTGCCTTAGGGGTAAAAGGTCAAGATGGGTATTTTGGTAGATTTGAGGTACCAAGCATCACCAATAAGCCATGGACCAATGAGAACCCCATTTTGGGTCCTCTACATAGTGGTCTTAGCCAAACCACAGCCCTAGGGCTAGTAGGTTTAGGGGACCATCTACATGAGTATCCCAAAAGATCAAGGGATCTAGGCTAGAAATTTGAGTTCAGGGTTGTGACTGTTGTGGGTACAGATAAGTGTAGTGAGTTCCTTAGCTCCAGACCAACACCCAAGGTAAACCCTAAGGTCCAGCAATCCTAAGGGTGACTCATCTTGAGTTTCCCCCACAGTCACACCACCTACTAAGTATTTAGAGGTTGAGAGCAACATGTGGAACTTCAAGCTGAGTAGAGAAAAGTTTGGAATTTCTAGTGGTGAGGGTTCCATGTCTAGTTTTCTAGGAATGTTCAACAGGAAAAGTCCTATGGCTAGACCCTAGGCTAGTAAAGAGGAAAAACTAAACCTCAACAAAAGTTGAGGTCAACACTTATTTATTTATTCAAACCACGGGTTGACTGGATCATCGGATCCGTCGAACAGCCACACGGTGCACTTCTATTCGATTCCTCCTTCTGAGTCAGCTGCCACGTATCCCACCATATAGTTCCAGAGGATCATCCAGCTTGATCTCCGCCGTCCATTCAATACACGCGAGAATGGACGACATCCGTTCATCGTCCCTGATGGCCTTAACCAAGAGCCGTCCAACTTAAAACCTTAATATTTTTCTTGTTTCTTAATGGATTTTGATGATTTTTTTTTAAATTGTTTGTCTTTATGATACAAACACAACTATATGGTAAACATACTATGAAATCAAGCCATCATAAATGGAGAGCTCACGAAGGCTCGGGAGAGTGAGTGAGGTTATACCTTTGCTCCGAGAGGTTTGGCCTCAATCAGAGATTCTTCACACCTTTGTTGGGTCCCAAAGAGCTTAGGGATGAAGCCTTTGGCTCTGGTGTGAGGCCTATATATGATTTCAACCACAGCCGATTTTGGGTGTTGGTTGAGAGCTATGGTAGAGGATTTCAGAGGGGGAATTGATGGTGTTTGGCTTCCTTCACTGTTGTGAAGGTGTAGAGCCAATTTTTTTTAAGTTTGGTGTTGTGTAGGTTTGAATTGAAGTTTGTCCTGGTTTCGGGCAGGAATTCAAACTCAAAATTGGATTTTCTGTGGTGGAATTGGGAGAGGGAAATAGATTGTAATGTGCTAAGGGACTCTTAGAGAAGCTCTCTGAGGAGTTTGGGAGGCCTTGGTGAAAATTTTTTTTTACCACCCTATTCATGGCCGTGGGGGTGCATTTTATAGAAATTGTCCAAGGGGAAGCTTGGCTGGCCAATTAGCACCCTATTCATGGCCGTAGGGGGGCATTTTATAGAAATTGACCAAGGGGAAGCTTAGCTAGCCAATTGAGGGGTTAACCCCACTCCTTAGGTGTTAAGCAGAGGAGCTCTCAGCTCAATTTGGGCTGAGGTGGCTTCTTGCATGAATTTGGGTATGTCTCAGCTCAATTTGGGCTGAGGTGGCTTCTTGGCATGAATTTAGGTATTGGCCATGTGGGGCTCACAGTTTTGAGCTTTATCTTGGGTTTAAGTGGTTAACGAAGGGTTGGGTCGTGGTTAAAGCTTATAATGAGCAGTAAAAATGACACCATAGACTATTGACATGTGGTATAGCAAGTACTTTATTTTAACCTTCTCTTTATCCCTTCAAAACTTAAAAAAAAATTTATCCATGAGATAAATATCAAGCTTAACCATGGGTTGGTGGCTGGTTTTAAACTCAACTCTAAAGTTTAAGATGAGTTAAGGTAAGGCTCATTTGACCATACCAAGCTATGGTTTGGATTTGGCCATAAGTCCAAGGAGGTGCATATGACCAAATATTGTGTTTGGACTAGGTTAAACATGTCAATTAGCCCAATGAAATATGGCATTTGGTGTAAGAGAACCTGAGGAACAACTTTCATGAAGGGTGAAAATCATTTTGAGGTCAATTGGTTAATCAATTTGGTGGATTTTTTATTTTTGACCCATTTTAAGCATGTTGGGCAAAGTTTGAGTCAAACTTGGGCTAGCCATGGGCTAAGTCCAAATTGATTATTGTGTTTAGTGTAGAACATCATGATGAACAACTTTCATGAAGGATGAAAGTCATTTTGAAATCAATTTGGTAGTGANTTGTCAGCCCAAAAGTTAAAATACCACTAAGAATATAATTTACAATATCAGCATACCACGGTATTTCCCATCCATTTACAACATAAGTAGTTCATCAGGAAAATTTCATTAATTTCTCTTTCCAAATCAAGTATTTCTTATTGTTCTAGCCTGGACAGATGATCAAAAATTTTATTGTAAGTCCCTTTCCTAACAATTATTACCAAATCAAACTCTTGCATAAGAAGTACTCATCCAATTAGACTTGGTTTAGCATCCTTCTTTTGCATCAAATATTTAATAGTCGAATGGTAAGTATGCACAACACATTTAAGTCCAATTTGATATGACCTAAACTTATCAAAAGCACACACATGGCAAATAATTCTCTTTCAGTGGTGGTGTAATTACTCTTAGCATCATTAAGAGTCTTACTAGCATAGTATATAACTTTAGAAATATTATCATATCACTGCCCTAAAAAAAATAAAATTGCATAATCACTAGCATCGCACATTAATTCAAAATGTTTCTCTTAATCAAGTGAAACAATTATAGGCGCAGTGATCAATTTTTTCCTTAAAGTTTCAATGGCTTTAAGGCCATCTTGATTAAAGTTAAATTTTGTATCTTTTTCCAGAAGTTGGCTTCAAGAGTTTACATTAATTAGTATATCTTCTGTAAAATTCAGCTTGTCCTAGAAAGCTCCTAACTCCTCTTGGTGTAGTAGGTACAGGTAGGTTTGCTATAACCTGTATTTTTGCATGATCAACTTCCATGTCATTTTCTAAAATATTATGCCCAAGCAGAATTCCTCCTGCAACCATAAATTGACATTTTTCCTAGTTCAACACGAGATTAATCTTTTCATAATGTTCCAGAACTTTCTTTAAATGATTTAAACATATTTCAAGACTTCAATCCCTTTTTCAATCAAATCACTGAAAGCTGACATCATACATCTTTGAAATGTTGCAAGTGCATTACATAATCCAAATGTCATTTGCCAAAAAGCAAAAGTTCCATAAGGACTAGTAAATGTTTTTTCTCTTAATTCTCTAGAGCAATAGGCATTTGGTGATAACCTGTATATCCATCTAGAAAACAAAAATATCTATGCGCAGCTAATCTATCCAACATCTGGTCTAAGAAAAGGAGAAGGAAAATGATCCTTCCTGGTGGCAGAATTTAATTTTCTATAATCTATGCAGATTCTTCAATGAGTGTCTTGTCTTGTTGATATTAATTCGTTATGCTCATTTGTCACTACAGTCACACCTCCTTTCCTTGGAACACAGTGAATTGGACTTCTCCAATCACTATCTAATATAGGATATATTATTCCAGCATCTAACCATTTTAAAATCTCTTTCTTCACAACCTCTTTCATCATAGGATTTAATCTCCTTTGAAGATCAGCACTTGGTTTATGTTGATCTTCTAATAAGTTTCTATGCATACAAATTGAAGCATTAATTCCTTTAATATTAACTAATTTCCATCCAAAGGCTTTCTTATTACTATTCAAAGTTTCCAATAAGTTTTTTTCATGTGTATCACTTAATTCTGAGGATACTATAACGGGTAATGTTGATAAATCTATTAAGAATGCATACTTCAAATGTGTAGGAAGTGTTTTTAGTTTGAGTTCAGAAGGGTTTCTCAATAGATGGAATCAAATTCTTGTTACCTTCTATAAAATCTAACATTTCAATTTTTTTTTTCTGAATATAATCCAAATTCTCTTTACTCACTTCCATAGATTCATCGTGAATTTTATCCGCATCTTGATATTCCATATTTTTCTTTTAAAATTTTCTTTCAAAACTCTTCTTAAAATATTCATCGCTTAAATATTCTTTAATATCCATTTTGAAGCATTCAATCTCTTGCTCTTTTGCAGGGTATCTCACTGATTTTGCAACAATAAATGTAAACTCTTGATCACTAACTCTCATAATTAGTTCTTGTTTCTACACATCTATCAAAGCTCTTCCAATAACTAGGAATGGTCTTCCTAAAATAATAGGAATTTCTTTATCTTCCTCTATATCTAATACAATAAGTCCACAGGAAAGAAAAACTTATCAAATTTTACCAAAACATCTTCTATAACTCCTTTAAGATACGTAATCGAATAATCAACTAACTAAAGGGTTAAGTTATAGGTGAAATATCTCCTAAGCCTATCCTTTTGAAATTGATAACGGCATAAGATTAATACTGGATCCAAAATCACATAAACCTTTTCCATAAAATATTCACCAATAGCACAAGAAATTGTAAAACTTCTAGGATCTTTATGTTTTTAGGTTGCTTTTTTTGAATTATAGCGCTACATTATTCACTGAGTACAACAGTCTCATTATCTACAAACTTCCTTTTCTTATTAAGTATATCCTTCGTAAACTTTACATAGCTTGGCATTTGTTCCAAAGTTTCAACAAATGGAATGTTTATCGTTAATTTTCTCAAGATTTCCAACAATTTTAAAAATTTGTTGTCTCTGTTCTTTTGCTTCAATCTTTGAGGAAATGGAGGAGGTGGTCTTTCTATAGTAATTTTCATTAGTTTAATAGGACTTTCTGCTTCAAAATGAAAATCTTCACCCAATTTTTCATTTTCCACCGCATCTTTTTCAACTTCAACTTCTTGTTGCACTCAATTTTCTACTTCTTTTCCACTTATAAGTTGAATAACTTTAATTTGCTCTTTGTTCTAATTTTTACGATTTACTTCAACATTACAAGGCAATGTTGCTCTATTGCTAAGTGCGGTAGCAATACATCCTTATTGACTTTCCATGTTTCTGATTGCAGCTCCTTGACTTTTTAATTGACTACCCATTTGCAATATCAATTCTTCCATTGATAGCTTTTTCTCCTTATTCTGCTAATTATTAAATCCTGGTGGGCAATATGGTTTATAAGCTTGATTGCCTTAGTTTTTAGAGTTTCCCAATGGGTTAGCAGTATCGTTTTCCCACTACAGATTTGCAGCATTAGAGTTATTGTTACTCCAACTAAAGTTTGGATGATTCCACCAACCAGGATTATAATAATTGGCATAAGGGTTATTAGAACAATTTTTTACTGCATTCAAAATCTAGTAAGAAGATTGAGATTCTATCATTTGTCCCAATGAGTTTTCCTCAAGCACATGTGTTGTCTGAGAATAATTCATTCCATATTGATCTATATTCTTTCATATAGCATCTATTTGGGCAATTAACATAGATATTGCATCAGAATCATGAATACTAGCTACTCTTTTTGGATCTACCCTTTCAAAGGGCCATTAAAATTTATTTGTAGCCATCTCTTCAATTAATGAATACACTTCTTTGAATGGTTTTGAAATTAATGATCCACCAGAAGCAGCATCAATTATCGATCTAAGAGATCTAGCCAACCCATTATAAAAAAATTGAATTATTAACCAATCTGGCAATGCTTGGTGTGGACACTTTCTAAGGAGATCTTTAAATCTTTCCTAGGCTTAATAAATTGATTCCCGTTCAAACTGACAAAAGGATATGATATCATTTCTACGCTTAACAATTTTTGAAGGTCGGAAATATTTTGATAAAAACGTTTCTGACAAATCTCCCCATGTTCTGATAAATCCATGTGCTAATGAATTTAACGACATCTTAGCTTTATCTCTTAGTGAAAAAGGAATAATTCTAAGCCTGACAGCATCACTCAACACTCCATCATATTAAAATGTAGCACAAAGTTCTAGAAAACTAGAAAGGTGTAAATTAGGATGTTCAGTTGGTGTTCCTCTAAATTGATTGTTTTGTACAATTTGGATAATAATAGGTTTAAGCTCAAATGAATTGGCAGCTACAGCAGGGTTCTATATACTCAAATGAATTTCATCTGTTGTAGGATTAGCATAATCTCTTAAAGATCTCTGATGATGTTCATTTTCATTTCCAACATTACTTAAATTGCAAGTCATTTTGCTAAATTGATCTATATGTTTTTGTTGTATTCAAATTTTTTTAACTATTCTCTCTAACTTAGAATCGAAAGGTACTAAATTTTTAGATCTTACACTACGCATAAACAAAATAAAGCAAGTAATTAAAAACAAGCAAACACACTTAAATAAGAAAATGTTCAAACTAAACTACAAACACTTTTCTTATTTTCTTCATTTTTTTATATATTTAAAATAAAAAACTTACTAATATTTTTTGTTACTACCTCAGCAACGGCGCCAAGAACTTGATTGCGGGTGAATTTAGTGTGTAAATTTTATAAATATGTTTTAATAGTATAAAAAATTACACACGGCAAATATATAATAAATATGTAATATAATTCCAACAAAAATTACTTTTATAAAAATAGTTTATCATTTAAAACTCTTTTTAAACTGTCAAATCCTCATTAAAATCAACTCTAGTATACGTATCGCTTAAGTAATAACGGGCCTAGATATCAATCCCACATGGAAGCTGGAAATACCTATATGTAAGTATTAATATTTAAATTTTAAACTAAAAAATATAAATAAAAGAAAGGTTAAGTGCAAAGTTTGAATATTAACTACTAAGGTGAATGCTACTTAAAATGTATATGTAAGATTACAGAAGTTAAACTAAACTAAAAACCAAACTTTTAAAAGTACAATTAACAAAAGTAAATAATGTTTTTATTTTGACAGAAAGTTTAAATTTAAGAAAACATCCTTCCCCTTTACAATGAGCATGTGGATTGTGAAAAAATTGAAGTCATTTGAGAAAACATATATAAAAATAGTTTTGTGTCAAATAGAAGCAATCATATTCATTACCCTCTTTCGAGTGTTATAAAGAACAATGACTAATCCAGAGTTTGGTCCCTAATTTCATGGTTAGGCTAGGGGGATACCGGCTACCACTCCATAGCTTTCACTACTTCCTCAAATGAGGGCTAACAATCTTGCATCAGTTTCCAATCAACTGGACCAAATTGTATTTCAATTTATCACCTTAAAATCTTCAATTCTGCATCCAACAAAGTATATATCCCTAATTATTTACACTTGATCCCATGGATGAAAAACTCTCCCATTAAATCAAATGGGATTCTCCATATGTTGTAGAAATCATATCCCTTTTCAGAACATATGTCCCTGAACAAGTTTTAACATTTCAATTTGTCAGATCGAAAAGTAAATGAAGATTGGAGTTCAAATCATCACAATTATTAACATTTAAAATCATAGAAAACAAAATCAATTCTTCAGAAAACCATATCTCAATGTAAGGAGAAGGATAAAGAGGACTACTTAGAATTCATGAGAAAGATACGATAAAACACGAATTTCATATATAAAAATAAGTTTACAAAACAAAAGAAATAAAAGTACAACAATTCTAAAAATCCTTCCCAAAAAAATCACTAGAAGTTCTCTCCAAGTCTTTCTCTCTTTATAATCTCACTCAATTCTCTCTTAGAAGTGTAATTAAGAAGAATTCTCTCACCTTCCCTCTCCTCTTACAACCCTAAAAGAAAATCTCCTCTTGCCTTTCACGCAAACTTTCTCTCTCTCCCTTTCTTGTCCCCTTTTCCCAGTCTCTCAACTCTTTGAAGTCTTCTTCATTTATTTTGGGCTACCTCCTTTGAAAAATAATTCAAAATTCCCTCCAAAAGTCAATTCTTTTGAATTGAAAAGATGTGTCATTTGATCCATCCCTTCATAAAAAAACCTTCCAAAGTGTCTAGATGCATTGAATTACTCCAATAAGTGTGTAGAACAAATGATTGCTTGGCCTTAGGGTTAACCCTCTGGTGGTGTGGTCTTGGTTGGTCTCATACACACACTTGCACATTGCACTTCCACTTACTACCTTAAACTCAAATCTGCTTAACTTTGATCCCTTGACCCTTTAAGAGACTAATGTAGATGGTCCCCTAAACCCTTTCTCCCTAGGATAGGGTTTAGCAAGGATCAGTACATCAAGGTCTCAAAGTAGGTAATTCTATTAGTCCATGGCTCAAGTAGGGTGATTGACACTCCAATTTTACCAAAATGCCCAACTTAGCCTTTTACCCCTAAATCTACCCAAATTACCAAATTACCCTTGAAACTACAACATTACCAAAAGTACCCAAATTTATCCAAAAATCATTTCAAACTCTTTGAAACCACTAAAATTGTCCAAAACACTCCAATATTTTCAAAATTACCAAAATACCTCCTCATTTTTGCCAAAATTACAAAAATACCCTTTGTGTCCCAAATTGTCCCAAAACCCTCAAATCATTTTAAATGTCGCCAAAAGCAATTTTAACCACACCATTTACCAACATTTGAATCTAATTTCAACTCAAATAAGAAAAACCCCAACTTGACCCTAAATCAAATTCTCACCCAACTGAATCCCCAAATATATCCAATTGCCCCAATTTTGCATCATGAACTCTTTAAAACATTTTCCCACATAATACTGAACCTTAAATTGGCCTTATCCATGCCTCAACTTCACTCAAAATCAAATTGGACTAAAACCCACAATATTGCCCCAAATTGGCCATATCCCCAAATTCAAAAAATTGAACCCCATAACCCCAAAATTTCAACTCAATTTCTTTACAAAACTCTTTATGACAATCTCGAGGACCAAATTGAACCATCACCTGGGCCTTAGCCAAACTCTATCCAAACTCAAACCCAAGTCTAACTCAACATCCCCAAAATTCACCAAATGTCCAAATCCTTCAAATTAGACCCCCAAATCAATTCAAAATCACTTCAAATATTTTTCAAAATCATTGTGGCAATCATCTACACCATCTTAATCATAAACTGATTCCAATGGCATGACTATCCCAATTCAAACCAAACTTTAAGCCAAATTGCCCAAAATTGAACCCATGACCCAAATGTGACCAAATATAGCCAAAGTGGTCAACCCAAAACCACGACAACCACCAACTGGACCCTAGTGACCAGACTAAACCCATCTAGCCCACCCTATGTGAGTCATGGACCAAACATCCCTTAAATTAAGGGGTTTCTTTCCTAAAATGCTTAAGCCAAGCAGATCATTGCCAAACCCCATCACCAACCCAAATTGTTTTCTTTGAGAGATTCCTCTAAGGTTCCTGAGCCACCCGAAAAACTCTCCTGCCCTGAGCTCCACCCCAAGACATTCTCCAAGAGCTCCATCCAATCAAAATCCTTGGAGAAACTCTGTCCAATTGCTCCCAGACACTCTCTAAGAACTCCTAAGGTCAAGCCCACCATTTTCCCCTTTAGATCCCTCTATGAGTGCTCAATTTTGACTTCAAAATTCAGGTAAAACCAAGACAGATTTCTCCATAGCTCCATAAGGAACCAAACTAAAATTAATTATGCACACACCATCCCCTTAGTGAGAGAACTTGATTCCCCACAAAAGCCCCATCACTGAGAGGCTCTAACCTTGCTCTAGACTAACACCTGAAATTGGCTTTCATCAAAATCTTACCTAGACAATTCACCATAGCCCATGACATCATTTGGAGGTTCTTTCAACTCATTCAAAGCTGCTACAACCATCTGATTGAGGTCTCCCCTCCAAGACAAAGGTATTGAGCTCCCACCTTAAATCAAGCATAAATAGATTCTTCATACGTAATTACTCTAATTCATGCTTGATCAAACATATAAATAAGTTTGTCTTTAGTAGATGAAGCTGTAGGAACAAACCTCATGCAATTTAGTTGAGTATCCAGAGAGTTCTTAAGGTTTGAAGTTGAACAGCTCTCGGGCTAGGTCATTCAAGAATGATAAATGGATGTCATTCAATCCTGTGTGTACCGTTTGAACTATTGAGATTGCGTTGGATGGAGTCCTGGTGCATAAATAGTGGGCTAACTCATACGGTGGCACCGAATCAGAAGACGCTACATGGAGACTTCAAAGCTGCCTAAGATTGCATGGCGTCGCGGTGGATAAATAGAAAAATAGGGGTTTTCTTGATCTAATTAAATTCCAAAACTTTAAAAATCTATATCTTTTCATCAAAAAATCATAACAAATAAAATAAAAATACCCTCTTGCTCAGTGAACAGAGAAGAATAATGTGAACTAAAAAAAAAATTATTTGTCGAATCTTTGATATTTAACTAATTAAATAGCCTCTGTGGTATTTTAATTCATTATGATTAAATATTTCTTATAATGGCATGAGATTTTTAGGGCTTCTTCCTCATGACAGAGAGAATGTTCTCTAATTTTTCTAAGGTCAGAGAGCATCTCTGTGCTTCTAACCCTAGCTTGCAAGCTTGGATGGCTAATTAGTTATATAAATTAAAATATCACTTAGAAAATTATGAGATAAATTTTAGTAGATTTCCTATGGTTAGAGAAGACTAAAAAAAAATATCATGATGGTCTGAATAATTTGTAAAATTTTTAAAATTAATTTAATGTGTATATCTTGTATTAATTTATTTTAATTAAATATTATTAAAAAATTAATAAAATTAATTCCACATTGTGTGAAAAAATAATGATGATTCACTGTAAAAATTTAAAAACTATTTAATTACGTTTGAACACTACTTTTTATTTTATAAGGAAGATTGTATTTTTTTACAAAAATAATTATATTAAATTAAATTCACTTAGAAAAATTATGAAAAGTTGGTTTCTCAGTTCCTTGTGATCAGTGACACTAAGGGAAAATAAAAATTATTGTCGATAAAATACTTTTTTTATCTATATTTTAAATTAAAAAAAAATAAAAATTCCAAAAATAGAAAATTGTTTCAAAATATTTCACATGGTTTCTTAATCACTTAGGACTCATTAAAATATTTTTCCTAATTTTTCTAAGTTAATAATAAATTTATAAAGGGCTAAATATATTTTTCTTATTTTTCATTAAATATATTTATAATAAATAAATTAAAAATTATAAAAATACAAAATTTGTTTCTTTGAGTTTTGTGGACTCAGAGAAGTTTAATAAAAAAGCAAAAAATTATTTTTGTAATTAAAACATATTTTCCATTTAATTAAATAATTAAAAATCAATAAATTATTATAAAATTAAATTAAATTTTTAATCTAGTAAATGATGATATGTTAATGATCCTGACTTTCAATAAAGATGTAAAATGTGATGTATGTGATTATATGCATAATTTTCTTAATTTTGATTCCTACTTTGAAACAAAGCCAAAAACTTGATCCAAAGCAAAAGTTATGTAAATTTTTTATTTTGAAGCAAAGAAGAATACATTTATAATATTTAAATTTGGGATACTGCGCAAGTAAACGTATCGTTATCAAGTAATATAGGACTTTTTTATTAATTCCTGAATGTCTAACCCATAAAGAAACTTGGCAATATGAACTTTAAAAAGATAGAAAGTTTAGATAACAAAAGTCTACTTAGCGAAATATTCTTACTTAAACTTAAGGTGTTATAATAGGAATAAAAATTTGATTCTTTATAATTTTTGGTTTATGAAAATAAAGTAAGGAACAAATATTTGCAAGATGAAGGTAATATAAGTAAAGAATCTTTTCCTTGGCATGAATCAGCAATAAGTATAAAAATTTTGTTGTGGAAGTATGTTAAATGTGTTATATCAAATAGGAGAAAAAACATTCTTTACCCTTACTAGAGATGCTATAAAGAACATTGGCTAAACTCTAGTTTGAATAGTCTTGAAGTCCAGTTAGGTAGGGAAGATACTAGCTTTCACGCAAGAGTGTCCTCTTCTCCCACCCCTTGGGGCTCGCATCTCGTATCAAAACCTAAAACTATAAATCAAATTAGGGGCTTTAGTCTGTCACTCTAAAGTCCTCTAATTCTACACCCATAAAAGGTTTATTTCCCTTTTTATTTGCACTCAACCCCATGAGCTACATTCTCATCCTTGAAATCAATATGTGATTATAACCCTTTGTTGATTGAGACAATACTATCTCGAATCTTACATGTTCTCACAGTAGGTATTAACATCTTAATTTGTTAAATCAAGAAGTAAATGAAGTACAAGGATTCAAATCATCACAACTTCTTCCAACATTAAAGTCTAATACTTCACACAACTTCCATGTTAAATACTTAATCACTTATTTTAACCTTAGTAGTGGGTACAAAAATCTTTAATGACTTCAGTTGGCCTGAGGGTCATTCCCTACATAACTCTTAAATGAAATATCAACTGATTAATTGAGTATCCTGCCCTTGAGACAATTAAAATGTCAGATTTCATTGAGTAGCGGGGTAACCTTTTTAACTTAACCATGGATGATTAATGGAACAATATGATAAGTTCAAAAGGAACTCAAAATATTTCAAGAGATTTTTAAAGAAGTCCAGGGTCATTCCTCGAACACTTTGGAATCACTTGGACATTTTTAAGGACAAATTGAACTTGTTATATCTTGTTCTAAAATCATCTACTAAGATCTTTCAGGACTCAATAAGTCATAATTGGGAGTTTGTTAGATACACCTTCATCTACTCTTGCGATTTATTTAAATTTTGAAAAATCATATACATGTTGCAGAAAGCTAATCTTTCCGCAAGAATGCCACGAAGATGACATGTATGCTTTTACAGTGTAATTTAATTTCTGTCATTTTAATTTTTACAATTTACATTCATTGCAAAATAGTATAACTGCTTGGATTTGCACCATACTTTACTTGCAAAATCAAAACAACTTTTCAAAAAATTACTCAAAATTTTCAAAAGTTAAAGCAATTTGTTTCAAATGTAATCATAAATCTTTTGAAATGTCACTAAACATAAAACATTCTTTTAAATTTACAGGAGTCCCTCAGATGAGGTAATACGCATTTGTTAACGAGATCTCCCCAATTTAAATGGTTTTCACAACTCGTTTAAGCTAAGTAAATTCAAAAGAAAATAGTGATACCAAAATGAGGTAACCGTAAGATCCTAACCGATGTCGCTCTAATCAACTTTAACCCCCTCTGATTGAACTTTTAACTTGTCATTTAAACACTTAAACCTTAGACTTTAGGACCTCTACTTCACCGAAGAGCCTAAAGCTAGCTTTGTGGGCAGCCTTCTACACTAGCGATCTACAATAGCATGAGGATCTGCAACAATAGATCTTTCCTTTGAACTAAACAGTTAGCCATAGGATTTTAAGGTTGTCTGCTTAGTTTGACATAAATCCTCAACCTTTTCTTTTAGACTATGTATTGCCCTGCTATATAATTTAAGCCCAAACTCGCCTTAGGATTTTAAGGTTATCGTTCGTCACGATCAAAATCCTCACATTATTCAGGCTATTTGTGTGATTGCATCGCACAGATGTAAGCCCTAATTAGTAAAATTGACAGGTTTAAACAATTAGTTTCTTTTCAAAATTAAAGTCAAACTATAGGATAGCTTGGGAAGTCACCAAGGTTCTCTGCAGGTTCCGTGACATCCTCTAGATCTCCTTCCTTTCGATTCAAAAATAAATGTTCAGAATTTGAGTCATTCCCAGTTCACACCTCTTTATCTGATGCTTTGAAAGTCCTATCATTTGAAACACCTTGAAGTCAATATCCCATGAATTTTATCGAGAGTTTTCATAGGTGACTTTGGTTATATAATATGTAATTAACAATAGGGGCTTGCCTTTATATAAAATTTTGAAGAACTCGGCTTAATATAAACCCTATTTAATTTTTTTGTATTAGATAGGGGAACTTATAGATCAACATAAAAAAAATAATTTTTTTGCATACTTAAACGGAAGTCATAAATTCTTTAATTTATTTAATCGACCTTACCACTAAGTAGTGTGTCTACCCTTTTGGATAGATGTATTGCTTGCGGTATTAGGCTCGTTTATTTAAACTAATAAGGATATGAGATCAATCCGGTCTTATATTTTCAAAATCTAAAATACTACTTTTTTCCTAATTTATATGTCGGGATATCCATTCCGGCAACAGACAATTTCCAATTTGGCGACCAACAATATTATTCCAGTTAAAGTTGGGCTGGTTCTTCCAACTTGTGTTATAATAATTTGAGTATGGGTTATTTTAATTAATGTTTATGGCATTCAAAGTTTGTAATGATGCTTGAGAATCTACTATTTGGGTTAATGAATTCTCTTCAGTCATTACAATTTGTTAAGAAAATTTTTTTTCAAATTGGTCTAACTTCTTTGAAATCCCAGAAATTTGATCTGCTAACATTGTAAAAGCATCAAATTCAGGAATATTGGCTACTTTCTTAGAATTTCCCCTTTTAGAAGGCCATTAAAAATTATTAGTAGTCATCTCTTCAATTAAAGCATAAGTGTCATGAAATGGTTTTGACATCAATGAACTAATAGTGATGAAATATAAGAGATCCAGCTAATCCATTATAGAGGTTTGAATTATTAACAAATCTGGTATAGCATGGTGTGGGGACTTTCTTAGTAGTTCTTTAAATCATTTATATGTTTCATAAATAGATTCCTCTTCAAACAAACAAAAAGATGTAATATAATTTCTAAACTTCACAGTTTATTATGGTGGAAAATATTTAGCAAGGAATTTCTACATCACCCCAAGTCTGATAGATTCACGTGCTAACAAATGTAACCTTATCTTAGCCTTATCACTCAGTGAGAAAGGAAAAAGTCTAAGACTTATAGCATCATGTGATACATTATTATATTTAAATGTAGCACACCATTCTAGAAAATTTGCAAGATGTAAATTTGGATCGTCAGTTGGTGCTCACCAAAACTAATTATTCAATACCATTTGGATAATAGTGGGTTTAAGTTCAAATGAATTAGCAACTACAATAGGTTTTTGAATACTGTAATTAAGTTCATCTACCGTACGATTTGCATAATCTCTTAAGGGTCTAAACACTTCAGGATTTTGATTGTTTTTGTTTGTCATTTCTTGACATTTTTTATTTTTTTTCATTAATCTTTTATTTTTTTAATTTTTCTAATAGTTCTTTCTAATTTAGAATTGTAAGGCACTAGTTCCGTAGAACCTGAACTATGCTTACATTATTATAAAAAACATAAAACAAAATAAAAAAACACAAAGAAGAACTTTATATAAAAAGAACACTACAATATTCTTATATTAAATCTAAAAATTTAAATATGATTTTAAGAAAATAGAAATTTTGCTTTCTAAAAATCTTTTTAAAAATTATGCAAATCCTGTTAATTTTCCCTGGCAATAGTGACAGAAACTTGATCTCGATTCTCTTTGTAAATGTCAATGTGATATATGTGATTATATGCTTAATTTCCTTAATTATAAATCTCAACTTGCAACAAAGCCAAAAACTTGATCCCAAGCAAAATCTTGGTAAATTCTTAATTTTAAAGCTAGTAAGAAGATAGTTATAGTATTTAATATGGAATGCTACGCAAGTATATGTATCGTTATCAAAAAATATTGGAATTTTTTTTTAAGCACCGATTATTGAACCGTAGAGAAAATATAATATGCACTTTATAAAATAAGAGAAATCAGATAAAAAATTTAACTTAGCAAAATATTCTTAAATTACCTCTAGATACTAAAAAAGGTATGAAAGTTCAATTCTTTTTGTAATTTTTGATAATTGAGAATAAACTAAGAAACTAACTAACTTAACTAGATATTTGTAAAATGAAGGCAATATAAATAAAATATTTTTTTCCTTATCATGAATCAATAACAAGTATAGGAATTATATTGTGAAATATTATAATTGTGTTGTGCCAAATAGGAGCAATAATATTCTTTAGTCTAACTAGAGATGCTATAAAGAACATTGGCTAATCTATAGTTTGAATAGTCTTGAAGACAGGCTAGGTAAGGAAGATGCTAGCTCTCACTCTAGAGTTCCCTCTTCTCCCTCCACCTTAGGGCTAACATCTCTTATCAAAACCTAAAACTATAAATCAAAGTGGGGGCTTTAGCTTATCACTATAAAGTCCTCTAATTTTACACCCTTCAAAGTTTATTTCCCTATTTCTTTGCACTTAACCCCATGAATCACATTCTCATCCATGAAATTAAATGTGATTCTTACCATTTGCTGGATGAGATAATGTCATCCTGGATCTTACATGTCCTCACAACAGGTATTAACATCTTAATTGGCCAAATCAATAGGTAAATGAAGTACAAGGTTTAATATCATCACAACTTCTTCCATCATTAAAGTCTAATACTTCAGACAACTTCCCTCCAATACTTAATCACTTATCATTTAAGGAAAAGATAAAAAAAACTACTCAAGATATATGGAGAAAACACAACCACACTTGTGTTTGAAAGTAAAAATCATGCACACAAATAAGAAGTCTAAATTAAAACCAATTATAGTCACAAAGATAAAAAATTATCTCAAATTCCTATCCACCAAATGTCTTGAATTTTCTTTGAATCTTTTCCTTCACTCACAATACAAAATAAAACTAAAAAAAAAAAGTGGGCGGCAGTGATGGCGATGAGCAGCGGTGGCGGCGTATGTGGTGGTTGGCTTTGGTCGGTCTGGATGGATGAATGATGATTGGTCTCTTCCATGGATGATCCAAGCCTTCTTTTATAAAAATCTAAGAGGTTCCTTGGTGTCTCATTAAAATGTGTCCCCATTCAATGAATCTTCTAGAAGTTTCCTCCATTCATAAGCCAATTGAATGAATTTTTGTGTCCATAAACTATTTCCCATGTTTTTACAAAGGGTTGCTTCAAACACCTCTTAAAAAATTCATCCAAATTCAATTAATCATCAAATAAATGCTTCTGGAGCTTAAGTATAGGGTACTTTATTCTTAGGTGCTGCTATCTCTATTTAACTAGCGCGTAAGCACAGGGTACTTTTTGCTCCTTCATTTTTGCTCCAAATTTGATCTTTTTCACTCATTTTACCATTTTTCTTTTATTTGATTTTACCTAAAAGAAAATTACATAAATACCTTTCATTGAAGCGCATTATCTGAAAAATAGGTATAAAAATATGTAAATAAAGACAATATATTTTTGGTGTATTAGTCACCTAGGACAAAGTGGTGAACTGCAATAACATATTTAGGTGATAGAGGTCAGAGTTCATAATTACATGAGTTGTGGACTTTGTAGGTTATAGTTGGTCACATAAGTTGTGATGGTGAGTTGCAATAACATTCATGGACTAAAGAGTATGGAATTGGCAGTTACATGAGATGTGAACCACATAGTCTATAGTTGGGAGCTCTAACAATGTCCTTAAGTTGTAAAGGCTATAGTTAAGAGATGCATGAGTTGTGAGCCACATAGGTTCTCATTGGCACCTAAGTCATAGTAGAGAGCTATTATAATACTTATAGGTCACAGAGCCAAGAGTTGGGAGCATTTTGAGCTATGAGTAAGTTGTAGTTTGCTACATAGGCCATAATGTGGAGCTGTAGTAGCATCAATTGGAGGACAAGCCCGTAGTAAAGGGCTATAGTTATTATTAACAACATATGCCATTGGATGTAGGAAGGAGCTATAAGGAGAGAGCTTCACGAGTTTGGAGAATGTCACTATGTTCTAATGCTGACAATTATAATCAGTTATCATACTGAGATACAACATCTTCAGAGTGTGTTGTTAAACCAACTTTAGGTACATTGTGACACGGCATTTGGGCTACATCATTACACCATCTTTATGATGTCTGGTTATATTCTCTTCTACATTTTTTACATCATCTTCATGGTGAATTGTTATATTGCCTTCTGGTGCATCATAACATGTTTTTTAGTGTATAGTTATGTTGCAACAAATAATAAGATTCCATAACATACATCATGATTCTGCAAGGAGTTTCATTACAAAAAACTGTGGACGACTGATGGTGGTTGACAGAGGCCAATAAATGGTGGTCGATGGTGATCGGAAGCTATAAGAGTGGGTGGCGTTCTCTAGACTTTTAGTGTAGAACATTCAACTATGGCTTCTTCTCCTCATGATCTAGCCATAAGCTTAGGTTTTAGTCTAGTTCAAAGCCAAGATACCCATTTATGAAAGGGTTAAGGCATAAATATATAGATCATCGAAGTATCTCTAATGTAAATAAGAAAGGTTTCGAAGCACTCCATTAGATGGCCAGAAAGGTTCCCCTAATAACTTGATATTTTGTCGATATTTAAGTACCTTAACTATGCTAGAATTGACTGATCTTAGAATCAATGGACTCATCTTATCGAGACGCTTGATTTGACTATAAGCTTGTCAGATTTTACTTAGGTTTTACATTTGAATTAGGCACCAGAAGCTTCTGAAAACTGTTGAATGACTCGATTCAGACTTGATTTGACATGGACTAGACCAATTTTTGTGATCATATTTTTTTCTCATTGAGTTCGCCATTTTGGATATAATTTTGCTGAAATTGGAGTTCCTATTATTTCTTAATGAAACTTTGCATGTTTTTTGCTAAAAAAATACTTAAAGCTTCATGTTGATCTTCTTGAAATTCATATCAAATGATAAAAATTATTAACGCCGTACGCATTATATTATTCAATATTTTATTGGTCCAAATTTTTCTATCAAGAAAAAAACCTAACATCACCACTATGTATGTCCTCTCTAAGCCTTAAGAATAAATAAAAAAGTAAAACACATGATAAATATAACATGATCATATACTCTGATATTATGCTACAAAATTACGGCAACATTGTGCTTGACTAAATTCTAAAAAAAATCCAAACAATTTGTTGGGCATATCCAAAAAGCACTCAACCCTCCATTGGATACCTCCCAATCTCAAAATCATCATCTTCCAAGATACTAGCGGATCTATCCCTTCCTCACTCCTACCCCAAACATGCCCACCCCTCCACCGGCCCATCAACACTTCCAATCCACCACCACCTCCACCTCTACCTCAGTCACAAAGCAACTCACCTCATAGCCGACGGCAATGACTCAGCCCTTTCTGTCACTCACCAACATCTAACCAGTTTAAGATTTCCTTTTTAACAACTTCTTCCATTATCAGGTTTAATCTCTTCTAAGGATCACCTTTAGGTTAATATTGTTCATCTAATTAAATTCTATGTATATAAATTGAAGGACAGATTCCTTTAATATCTGCTAAAGTTCATCCAAAGGCCTTCTTATATCTTTTCAAATTTTCTACTAATTTTTATACTTAAATTTCATTTAAATTAGAAGATAAAAAAATAGGCAATGTAGATGAATCTCCTAAAAACAAATATTTTAAATGGGTCAGTTCAAATTCAATTGGTTTAATACTTAAAGGAATAAGATTTTTTTATCATTTTCCAAAAGATCCAAAATTTCAAATTTGTCTAGAACATAATCTAAATTCTCATTTTTTATTTCATTCTCATTCTCATAATTCTCTTCTTGCCTTAATTTTCTTCAAACATTCCCTTAAATCACTCATTACTTAGATAATCAGTAACTTCCATTCTAAAACATTCATTATATTTTTCTATCGTAGGATATTTTATAGATTTTTCTATATTAAATGTTACTTCTTGATCAGCTAACTAAGGAGTTACAGTAGTAGGGGAAATCTCTCCTAAATTTAAACGTTTAAAATTTGATAGAGGCATAAGATTAATACTAGCTCCTAAAGCACATAAAGCTTTTCAAAAAAAAAATTCACCAATAGCACAAGGTATAATAAAACAACTAGGATCTTTAACTTTTTAGGAAGTTTTTTTTGAATTATTGTGCTACACTCTTCACTGAGTGCAATGGTCTCGTGATCTACAAACTTCCTCTTCTTGTTTAGTATATCATTCATAAATTCATATAACTTGGCATTTGTTTTAAATTCTCAATGAAAGGAATATTTATCGTTAACTTTTTAAGAATTTCCAAAAATTTTGAAAGGAATATTTATCTAAATCCTCAATGAAAGGAATATTTATTGTTATCTTTATTCTTCTGCTTCAGTCATTGAAGAAATGGGGGTGGTAATTTTTCTAAAGAAATTTTTATTGGTTGATTTTCATCATTGTTGCTTTCAATTTCTACCTTCTCCTTCTCAACTTTAGTTTCTCGTTAGATTCTTTTCTTGCCTTCTTTTTAACTTTGTAATTGAATAACTTTAATTTGCTCCTTATTCTGATCTTTTGGATTAACTTCAAGAGTGCTAGGAAGAATTCTTGAAGGTCTGTTACTAACTGCAGTAGCAATATATCTTAATTGATTTTCAATATTCATAATTGTAGCTCTTTGAATTTGTATTTGATTTCCCATGTTCAACATTACCTCTTCCATAGTCAACTTCTTCTCCTTAATTTGTGAGATATTGTTAAATCCAAGAGGATAATAAGGTCTATAATTAGGATTCCCTTGGTAATTTGAATTTTCTGAGAGATTTATTGAATACGATTAGGGTGATTTTTCCGTCCAAGATAATAATAGACAGAATAGGGATTATTATTTCTATTATTTATAGCATTCATAGGTTCATAAGATGATTGAGTACCAATTATCTATTATAGTGAATTTTCCTTTAACACTGGTGGTATTTGAGAATAGTTCACTCCAATTTGATCAATATTTTTTGATATAACGGTAATTTGAGATGTTAAAATAGACATTGCATCAGAATCATGAAAACTAGCTACTCTGTTAAAATTTACCATTCAAAAGGCCATTAGAAATTATTAGTAGTCATTTCCTCTATTAAAGAATATGCTTCATCAAAAGATTTTTTAATGATCCACCTGCAACAACATCTATAATAGATCTAAGTGATCCTACTAATCTATTGTAAATAGTTTAAATTATTAACTAAATTGGTAAAGCATGTTGCGGACATGTTCTAAGGAGATCCTTAAATCTTTTCCAAGCTTCATATATCGATTCTCATTCGAACTGATAAAAAGATGCAATATCATTTCTAAGCTTAGTAGTTTTTTATGGTGGAAAAAAATTTAACTAAAATTTTTTATGATAGTTCTCCCCAATTTTTGATAGATCCAGGTGCTAATGAATTTACCAAGCATTAGCTTTATCCCTTAATGAAAAAGAAAAAGTCTAAGCCTCACAGCATCATTAGACACTTCATCATATTTATAAATTACACATATTTCAAGAAAACTAGCAAGATGTAAGCTAGGATCTTCAGTAGGTGTTCCTTCAAACGATTATTTTATATCATTTGGATAATAGCAGGTTTAAGCTCAAATGAATTAGCAGCAATATCAAGATTTTAAATAGTCAAGTGAAGTTCATCTGCTATAGAATTAGCATAATCTTTTAAAGGACTTTGTCAATTTTCATTTATTTGATTATCTAAGTTATTCATCATTTCGTTTAATTTTTTTAGTTTTTTTTGTTGTTTTCAAAATTTTCTAATAATGTGCTCTAATTCTGAATCGTAAGGTACCAAACCATCAGATCCAATACTATGCATAAACAAATATAATGAGCAAAGAAAAATTTCTAAAAAGTACTCTTTAATTTCAAAAAATATTTTATGATATTTTTTTTTCTTTTTGATGTTATTTATTTATTTATTTACTTTGTCACTAATTTCTTAATTTACCAAATCTATTTAATTTACCGTTACCTTCCGCGGCAACTGCGCCAAAAACTTGATCACTAAAATTATATATGTGTAAAATTAATAAAGTTGACTACGCTTTGCAGCCACGCTAAAAAATTGATTCGTTAGTTTATGAATAAGAAATTGAAGCATTTTATGTTGGGATTCTATGCAAATATATGTATCGTTATCAAGTAATATAGGATTAGGATTATGAATAAAAAATTGATTCATTATTCTTTGCCCAATAATGTATATTTTCCTATTTAGTTGCACCCAATTCCATGAATGAAACACTACTTCATGGAATCAAATGTGATTCTCACTTTGTTGTAAAACTCATACTCCATTTCCCGGATAGTATGTTTCACAACAGATATTAACATTTCAATTAACCAAATCGAAAAGTATATTAAGAACGGATTGAAAAAATATTACAATTTATTTTATATTTTAAAATTGGCACATCCAAATTATCTCTTCATTTAACCATATCACAGAGTAGGGAGAAAGACAAAGAAAACTACTCATATCTCATGAGAAAGAAACGAAAAAATACAAATTTCATAAATAAAAGAAAGTTTATATAACAATAATAAACAAACACTATTTATCTTTATCTCTTCCTCAAAATAAATCCCTTGTAGCTCCTTAGACTCTTTCTCTCTTTACAAGACTCTTAATTCTCTCTTCAAAGATGTAAGGAAGAAGAAATCTCTCACTTTTCTCTCTCTAATAACTCTTAAGAGAAATCACACTTAGACTCCCCACATGAAATAATAGACACAATGGAACACTAAAGGAAACTCAATGACACATTAGACTCCTCTTTCTCTAATCAATGTTTGCTCTAAATAGAGCATAATGTCAGTTTTCTAAGAGGTGTATCCAATAACTCTTCAAAAAGTATCCAAATTCATCAAATCTTTAAGAAATTCAGCCAGCACCGACATTGGCATTATTGGCGCCCACGATGGTGTCG
Source organism: Phalaenopsis hybrid cultivar (assembly GCA_002079205.1). Lineage (NCBI taxonomy): Eukaryota > Viridiplantae > Streptophyta > Magnoliopsida > Asparagales > Orchidaceae > Phalaenopsis > Phalaenopsis hybrid cultivar. The sequence continues at coordinate 33,610 of JXCR01135137.1, forward strand.
TTGACGCTCGTGGTTTGAATTATTTCTTGTGCTCTTTATCAAATAGTGTCATCGACGCCCTATCTAGCCTCATCGACACCACCGGTTTTCTGAACTCCTCCTTCAAGCTGGCACCGTGGCACTAAGTATTTCTTCCAAAATGCTCTTTTGACTCTGAATTCCATCCATTTTGCTTCCTTTCCGCTTCAAGTGCTAAAAATCATCAACCTGCAATAAAACATAAAAAATATCTTCCTTTAAAGCGCAGTATCACAAAAAATGAGTATAAATTATGGGTCTAAAATTGCATATATTTTTTGTGCATCAATACATGTTCTTCTTATTAGACCTTTTTTTCCACTTTATCAAGCTTGTTTTAGTTTAAACTTACTTTCTATTGCATATTATTTTGTCCTGATGAATACTTATAGATGTTTGTGATAGATAGAAATTCTGAACTGCTTTTCTTCCTACTTATGTTTTCTATACTGAATGTTATACATGTTAAAAATCAAGTTTGATGGTAGGAAGAAAAATAAATTTTAAAGTTAGTATACATCCTTTTAGTTTAATATTATTGCAAGCATGTTTTAGGCTAGATTTACTTTCTCCTGTAATCATTTTATCTTGATTATGCACGTATATGAATTTGATAGGATATAGTAGTAGTTAGTAAATTCATCCTTTAATTTTTCTTCCTACTACATTTTATGGAATTAAATGTAAAATATTTAAAAATGCAAGTTTGGGGAAAAGGCAAATTTTCTTTTAAAAAGAAGTAAACTAAATTTTCTTTATCCTCAATTAACTATATTTTCAAAATTAATTTTACATGACTTTGGATATTAGAGTTTAACTTCAAGTAACTATATTTATGTTCAAAAATATTATGGTAAATTTAGGTAAAAGTTTTAATAACGAAGGTCAATTTTAAAGTTAAAGATATTTGGTATGAAAGGATAAGACTATGTTTTTCTTTTTAAAGTAAAAGAAATTATATTTTTGAAGTGTTAAGAAATTTAGAGTTTCATGTAAAAAGGAAAGAATGAGACTTTATGAAAAATCATAAACTAATATGAATTTATAAAGAGAAAAAAGGTAAAGAGTTTTGACTTTAAGAAGAGTAAATTGAAGTTCAAAATTATTAAAGGCTATCCAGATATAACAATCCTCACATGAAAAAGAAAATAAAAAAGGAAAAGAAAGGAAAAAAGAAAGGACTGAAAAGATATTAAAAGCAAAAAAAAAAAGAGAAGAAAAGAAAATATATAAAAAAGGAAAAGAAAAGAAAAATGAGTGAGGAGAAGCTTGAGGAGATGCTTACTCAAAAATTGGCTTCACTTGAACAACTTAAGGAAAAGGCTTTATTACATCTTCTAAACTTGTATTGGAGTATTTATAACATTACTAGCAAAGTTTTCATGAAGTTCTTTTTCATATGAATGTTCTAAGTATCCTTGATAAGAAAAATTACAATTCTTCTTGAAATGAATAGAGATTCAGTAATCTTAAATTTCATTACTTAGTACTCTTAGACTTAGAGTTTGAATCTAAGTTATTAAAGATTTTTCTTAAATTTTACTATTTTATTTATTAAAATAAAGTATATAAATTTTTAAGTTAATCTCTATCCTAAGTTATATTTTTTTAGTAAAAGGGTTTACTTGAGGACAAGTAACATTTAAGTTTGGAAGAGTTAACACGCCTAAAAATTCCTACTTTTTCATATATTTTTTATGCTCAATTTTAATGATTTTTAAGGATATTACACTTTAAAGGAAGGTATTTTACATATTTTTAGTTTCAGATACAAGAAATGGAATTTTGGAGAAAATGAAGCAAAAATGGTGCAATTTGGAGTTAAAATGAGCAAGAAAGAAAATTCTAACTTGGCACATTTTGATGTCTTTCTATTCTTAATCTAATTTACATTTCTCACATGTTTTTTAAAGAAACACTTTAAAGAAATATTGTTTTCTTGATTAAAGTACGTATGTTAGGAGTGAAACGCAACTGAAATGGGGTAAAACGGAGCTAAAACGAAGCCAAACGAAGCAAAACAGTGGAGCTACTGCAGGGTTGCACATGTTGGGCCAAACCGGCGCATGATGCGCCAAAATCCAGAGAACTAGAGCATAATGCGCCGATTTGGCGACAGATGCGTCGGAGATTACTTTTTTAGGATTAAGGCGGTTCAAGACGAGTTTTTGCCAAATTTTTAAAAGGACACTTGGCCTAAACACCCCTTGGAGTGATTCAATGCATCTATACACTTTGGAAGGTTCTTTTATGAATGGATATGTCTTTTGGATCAATGGACATGTATTTTGAATTCAAAAGAGTTGACTATTTGATAGAATTTTGTGGGGAATTTTTAATTCTTTTTGGTGTGAGACAGGCTTTTATAAAAGAGAGAGAAGTATAAGGCTTGAAGTAGAGTTGTGTGGGCGTGAGTTTCTTGTGTGTGTGTGTGTGTGTGTGGCGTGATAGTGAGGGGAAGGGCTTGGAGATTTTCTTCAAGGATTGTAAGAGGAGAGGGAAGGTGATAGATTTCTTCTTCATTACATTTCTAGGAGAGAATTGAGAGTACTTGTAAAGAGGGAAAGTGCTTGAAGAGAACTTCTAGGGATTTGCTTGGGAAGGATTGTGAGATAAGTTGTGTCTTTTCTTTCTTTATTTTTTAAACTTGTTTTTATAAATAAAATTCGTGTTTTGTCATATACTTCCCATGAATTCTGAGTAGTCACTTTTATCCTTCTCCCTACTTTGAGATATGGTTTTGTGAAGAATTGATCTTATTTTATAAGTTTTTAAATGTCAAAAATTTGTGATGATTCGAACTTCGATCTTCGTTTACCTTTCGATCTGATCAATTAAAATGTTAAAATGTGTTGAGAAACATATGTTCCAAAAGAGCTATGATTTCTACAAGATGGGGAGAATCACATTAGATTTCATGGAAGAGTTTCATCCATAGAGTTGAGTGAAAATAAATAAGAAATATACATTGTTGGATGCAGAATTAGAGATTTTAAAGTGACAGATTAAAATGTACAATTTGGTCCAGTTGATTGGAAACTTATGCGAGATTGTTAGCCCTCGGGTGAGGGACTAGTGGAAGCTCTGAAGTGGCAGCGGTATCCTCCCAGCCTAACCACAAAACTAGGGACCAAACTCTGGATTAGTCAATGTTCTTTATAGCACTCGGAAGAGCGTAAAAAATAGGATTGCTCCTATTTGACACAAAAATAATTTTTATTTATTTTTAATTGATTTTAATTTCTTCACAATTCATATACTCACTGTAAAGGGGAAGGAGTCTTTCTTAAATCTGAACTCTTCGTCACAAAACTTTGTTTAGTCTTAGTAAATTTAATTTTAAAGTTTAGTAAATAGTTTAGTAAACTTAGTTCTTTTAATTACATTTTTATTAGCATTCATTAAACCCATTTTAATTTGTTTTTCTTATTTTGATTTTGATAGTTTGAATATTGTGATTTATGTTATTATCATAAGAATTTCCATCTTCCAAATTAAGACTTCATGGTAGTATACTAAAATTAGCCTAAAGGATTTCTTACTGCGTTTTTCTGGAGATCGATACTGGGGTTTTTAAAGAAAGTCCTATATTACTTGAAGTGATACGTGCACTTGCGTAGAACCACTAGTGGGTGAACTATTTTATATATTTTGTATAACATTTCAATTTTGCACATCAACTACTTAATATAAATTGGGTCAAGTTATTGGTCTTATTTTGAAAACTAAATTACTGCATAATTTTGAGACGAGTCAAGTTTTTGGCACTGTACCGGGGATTTAAATTGACATAAAATACGCATAAAAACAGCAAACACTAGGGGCGTATCATTGACCCGCTCTTTTTCTACTCCTTCACTTTTGGCAACCCGCACATGTGTGTGTTTATTTATTGGTTGTTCGCTATAACCATCTATGTTCTTGGTTGCATTACTGATTAAATTCTTATATGGAACACATTGGTTCAGCTCAAAACAACCTGCAGTTGCCACCACNAAAGCCTTTGAATCAAATTTCATGATTTTTTAAATTTTTTGTGATTTATTAGAATTATCTTAATTTTTGGGCTATTTAATAAAAATAAAATATTTTAGGTGGTGAAAATTAAGTTTTATATTTTTAAAGAGCTCACTATGGTTAGAGAACTTAGAGGAGAAAATTTTATATTTTTTTAATTTTTCGTTGATTTACTGGAATTATTTTAGTGAAAACGCATTTTTAGCCTTTTAAAAATTATTTTTATGCTTTGAAATTCAATATCTTTATTTAGAAAACCATAAAAAATATTCTAATTATTCCTAAGTGATTAGGAAATAATTTAGAATATTTCCATGAGTTTTCTTATTTTTATGATTTTTATGAATTTTTAATTATTTAAATATTTAGAATAGGCTAAAAATCAAGAATTTTAGTTTAAATATCATTTTATTTTTAGAAAATAACCCTGATCACAGAGAACTCAAAAACTAAGTTTCACAATTTTTTGAGTTATATTTTGATTTTTAAAAAATCATTTAAATGTTAGGAGTGGTATTTATCTTTAAAAATTAATTTAAGTTATCAAATGAACTCAAAATATTTTGAAACTTTTATGATGAGTTCTCTGGATCATAGTGGGGGTCAAAAACCAAGTCATTTAAATGTTTATATTTTACAAAATTAATTATCTTAGCGATTTATTATTTGTAAAATTTAAGGATATTTTAAATGACTTGACCCATTAACATATTTTCAAAGGTTTCTTTGGTCATGGTGGACCTTCCAAAATTTTTTGGGATTTAATAACCAATATGCTAATTTCCATGTTTATTTTAAGGAAATGATGTGAAATAACTTGAAAAATATGGGTCTCTGTATAAGGACCTTATCTGACTTTGAAAAAATTATAGAATACTTTCCCTGATAGAGGCTACAACATGTCAAAATTTCAAGTGAAGGTGATGTGTCAATATGCATGGAGAATCAAATGATTCCAAATAGTGTTTAATTAATTAAAAAATTTTATTCAAATATACTTTAAAATTATTTCACTGAGCAAGAGGGTATTTTTAATTTATTTTTGTGATTTTTCTACACAAAGTTATGTATTTTTCAAGTTTTGGGGATTGAATAAATAAGAAAATACCTCTATTTTTCTATTTAAACCGTGTGTGCCACCTCAACCTATGACGGCTCTGAAAGCATGCATAGCGCGCTCGGGTTGGACGCCGCCGTCCACGTAGCTTGCTGACTCGGCTCGCTATTCATGTCCTGAAGTGCTGTCCAGCGCGATCTCCCTCGTCCATTTAATACATGCTAGATCGGACGACTCCCCGTCGTCCCCGATAGGATGATCCCGTGCCCGTCCACACTAAAACCTTAAGATCACGTCCAAGACTCAACCAAATCACTTCGGGTTTGATCCTACGGACTCGTCTAAGTGAGACGAACACATTCATACAGCTAAGGTACCATGAAATCAAGCTTAAGTAAATGGAGAATCAAAATAAGCTCGGGAGGAGAAGGAGTTTTATACCTTTGCTCTGAGAAGGGAGGCTTCGATCAGAGGTGCTCGGCACATTCATTGCGGTCCAAGGAGGCTAGAGATTGAGTTCCTGGTCTTGGTGTAAGGCCTAGGTATGAAGTCGACCAAGCTCGATTTCAGGTGTTGGTCTAGATTGAGTCCCTAGTCTTGGTATAAGGCCTAGGTATGAATTCGACCAAGCTCGATTTCAGGTGTTGGTCTAGAGCTATGGTAGAGGCTCTGTGGAAGGGGGATTTGGTGGGGCTTTGGCTTCTTTCACTCTTGTGAAGGTGTGGGCACAAGAAATTGAAGTTTGGTGGAGTGTGGAGGTGTATTGGGTTCTGTCCTGGTTCCGACAGGGTTTCAAGCTCAAAATTGAGCTCCGGCAATGAGAATGGGTGAGGGAAAATGGTTGGAATGCACTGAGNTGTGCATTTTTGGAAATAAGTTCCCATAATTTGGGGGACCTTTGGTCCATGGCTTGATTTAGGTGATTTCATGTTGTTTGGACTGGTCACTAAGTCTAACTAATGGCTGTGGTGGAGTTAATTTGGTGGTCTTAGGGTGGTTAGGTCACATTTAGTGCATGAGTCCAAGTGGGTGCAAATGACCAAAACTTGGGTTTGGGCTAGGTTAGCCATGCTAATTGGCCCAAATAAATGTTGCATTCAGTGTATATGATCATAAGGAACGAATTTGGTGAAGTATGGAAGTGGTTTTGAGTCCAATTGAAGGGCCAATTTGAAGGAATTTTGAACTTTAATTAATTTGGTCATGTTGGGCTAGGCTTGGGTCTAGCTTGGGTTAGTACTTTAATCAATTTGGTCATGTTGGGCTAGGCTTGGGTCTAGCTTGGGTTAGCCATGGGCTAAGTCCAAATTGATTATTGTAAATGGTCAATAGGGACCTCATGAAGAGTTTTGAACATGTGACCTCATGAAGAGTTTTCAACATGAATTCTAAGTCCAAATTGATTATTGTAAATGGTCAATAGGGACATCATGAAGATTTTTGAACATGAAGGAATTTTGAACTTTAATTAATTTGGTCATGTTGGGCTAGGCTTGGGTCTAGCTTGGGTTAGTACTTTAATCAATTTGGTCATGTTGGGCTAGGCTTGGGTCTAGCTTGGGTTAGCCTTGGGCTAAGTCCAAAATTATTGTTTTAAATGGTCAATAGGGACCTCATGAAGAGTTTTCAACCTAAGTCCAAATTGATTGTTGTAAATGGTCAATAGGGACCTCATGAAGAGTTTCCAACATGACTAAGTCCAAATTGATTATTATAAATGGTCAATAGAGACCTCATGAAGAGTTTTCAACATGACAAGTCCAAATTGATTGTTATAAATGGTCAATAGGGACCTCATGAAGAGTTTTCAACATGAATACAAATTGATTGTTGTAAATGGTCAATAGGGACCTCATGAAGAGTTTTCAACATGAATTGGATGTCATTTGGAAGTTAAGGCAATCAATTTGGTGAAATTTGGGGACTTAGCCAATTTAGAGATAAATTTGGGAATTTTGGATTTAGGCCAAAATCAAATGGATTTGAGGCTTAACCAAGGTCAATTGATTGTTGATTTTGATGTATATGAATTTGATAAAGATTTTTCAATGTTAATTGGAGCCAATTGACTAGGCAATGGGTTCAATTTGGTGAGATTAAGTCATGTGGTCAAAATTTGGGTTTTGACCCAAATCAAAATTAGGCTCAAATCATGGACCAATTGAGCTTGGATTTGGTTTAGTTTGATCATATCAAAAGTGAATTTGAGTTTAAGATTGGAATTGGGGTCAATTGAGATCAAATTGGTGGACATTTGAGTTGGATTTGGGGATATTTGGGTCTTTAAAGGGTAATTTGGTGGTTTTGGTTAAAGATGGTCAAATTGGGTTATGTGGTAGTTGATAGAAATGAAATTGGGATTATTTGAGATTTATTATGATTTTCTGGTAATTTTTGGAATTTTTGGGATTTTGAGCCCAAGAGGGGTATTTTGTTAATTTGGTGGTGTTTTAGGGGCAAAAGGCCAAGATGGGTGTTTTGGTAGAGTTGAGGACCAATCATCACCAATAAGCCATGGATCAATGAAAATCCCATATTGGGTCCTCTACATAGTGGCCTTAGCTAAACCATAACCCTCGGGCTAGTAGGATTAGGGGAGCATCTACATGAGTATACCAAAAGATCAAGGGATCTAGGCTATAATTTTTTAGTTCATGGTTGTGAGTGATTGTGAGTGTAGATGAGTGTAGTGAGGGCCTTAGCTCCAGACATCCACCCAAGGTCAACCCTAAGGTCCAGCAATCCTAAGGGTGACTCATCCTGAGTTTCCCCCACAGTGACCCCACCTACTAAGTGTTTAGAGGTTGAGACCAACATGTGGCACTTCAAGTTGAGTGGAGAAGGTTTTGGAATTTCTAGTGGTGAGGGTTCCATGTCTAGTTTTCTAGGAATAGTCAACAGGAAATCCTATGGCTAGACCCTAGGCTACTAAAGAGGAAAAACTAAACCTCAAAAAAAATTGAGGTCAACAAATGGGCCCCCAATAGGTGTGGTGTGCTGGAAAAGCACACCGCGCGTATTGGCGTTGACCGACGAGATCAACAAAAACCAATACAAACTCCTAAAGTCAACAGACCCAGAAGTATGTGTTGGGTCGTGTGTGTGATTTGTGTCTGCCAGGGAATTAGCAGGTGTGTGTTTAATCAAGTCGAGAAGTAGGGACTCTCGCTGGGGATTGGAGAGTGGACTTAGAGTTATGAAATTTCAAAAATTTCCAAAGGATGGGAGTCAACATGTAAGTGTTGACCCCAAGGTGGGACTTGAAATTCAAATATCAACTCGAAAAGAGAGAGAGTGAGAGAGAGAGAGTCAGAGTGTAAGTACCGACCTCAAATATAATGAATCAAAAATGTAGGACTCACTCAGAAATGAGAATCGAAATGTAGGTCAATTCTCAAAAGAGAGCGTTGGAATGTAAGAATCGACCTCAAACGTATAGAGTCAGAAATTTAGGACTGATTCGAAAATGAGAGTTGAAATGTAGGTTAATTCTCAAAAGAAGGTGTCGGACTAGAAGGACCGACCTCAAACGTAAAGAATCAGAAATGTAGGACTGATTCAGAAATGAGAATTGAAATGTAGGTTAATTCTTAAAAGAAAGTGTCAGAATGTAAGGACCGACCTCGAATGTAAAGAATCAGAAATGTAAGACTGATTCAGAAATGAGAATTGAAATGTAGGTATCAATTCAAAGATGTGAGAATTGAAATGTAGGTATCAATTCAAAGATTTGAGAATTGAAATGTAGGTATCAATTTGAAGATATAAGAATTGAAATATAAGTATCAATTCAAAGATATGAGAATTGAAATTTAAGTTAATTCTCAAAAGAGACCATTGGAATGTAAGGACCGACTTCAAATGTAATGAATCAGAAATGTAGGACTGATTTGGAAGTGGGAATTGAAATGTAGGTTAATTCTCAAAAGATGGTGTCGGACTGTAAGGACCGACCTCAAGTGTAAAGAATCAGAAATGTAGGACTGATTCAGAAATGAGAAATAAAATGTAGGTCAATTGTCAAAAGAAAGTGTCGAAATGTAAGGACCGACCTCGAATGTAAAGAATCAGAAATGTAGGACTGATTCAGAAATGAGAATTGAAATGTAGGTCAATTCTCAAAATAAAGTGTCGGAATGTAAGGACCGACCTCAAATGTAAAGAATCAAAAATGTAGGAATGATCCAGAAATGAGAATTGAAATGTAAATATCAATTAAAAGATGTGAGAATTGAAATGTAGGTATCAATTCAAAGATGTGAGAATTAAAATGTAGGTATCAATTCAAAGATCTGAGAATTGAAATGTAAGTATTAATTCAAAGATATGAGAATTGGATTTAGGTGCTGATTTGAAGATGTGATATAAAATTTACAAAGAGCTTGTGATGTTGAATTTGCAGTAGTGTGTTATATGAGAAGATTGATTTTGAAGAAGATTTGTAGAGCTTTGTGGAGTTATGTGCAGGATGTGAAATTCTGCGAGGATGTGCAAGAGTTAGTGTAGATAACGATGGTTGTGCTGCGCACACAAAGAGTAGGAAATTCCAAAAATGGAAGTATCCACTCAACAAGTTTGTTTTATTTTCCTGTTGTTTTTATCAAAATTTAATTTTTTAAATTTTGTTTTTAAAGTTAATTTCAATCGGTTGATAAGAAATTTGTTTTGTTATTCACTCATTTATGATTATCTTTTCATTTGTGTTTTGTTTGTTGTCAAAGATTTATTGTTCCGTTCATTGTTCATTGGAACTCTGAACCATCACATGGTTCGCGGCTTTCATCCATCGCACAAAAAGACAATTGACAAAAAGGCACAACTTGAGAGAAATTTCCATTAATCTACCTCAATAAAGATGCTACAGATCAAATATAGGCTAATGCCTCAAAAGCTACTTCATGTAATACATGCTGAAATGCATTGAAAGTCATCTGAAGATATGAGTACATCATAGACTGATTACATCAGATACATGTCATGCTTGTAAAAAGAAAGCAAGTGAATCCTGTGTGCTTGGTATATCGAGCTCCTGATCAAGCAGACCTTCTGAGTCATGCTCCAGGATAAGAGTTCCCTTCGCATGTATTCAGAGGTAAAACCTTCTCATAGCTTGTAAGGAAGTAGTTCCTCCAACTCCGGGTCTTGCTGGAATCCATATGGTATCTTACTGTCATCCATTCTGCGGAAGGTCACGGACACCCTATGGTGTCGTACTCCTGGAATGCAGTGCTTGGCAACGTCTGCACCGTTGCCCTTGAGAACAAGTACTGAACCAAATGGAAGAGGAATCTCCACAGCTCCTCTGAATTCACCAGGGCCGATTACATCGCTTTCTTTTCCAAACAGAATATTTCTCTTACTCATGAATGAGACCATGCAGAAAGGCCTCACAAAGTCATGATGGTCAATGTGCGGAGGAATGTAGTCACCTTCTTAATAAAGGTTGATGATGCAACTGTTAGAAATGCAAGTGGCGGGTAGGATATTCCACTTAACCATTCTCTTTATCATCCACTTTATCATCGGTGGTAACGGATCCACTTGGTCGTATCTGAGGATCCCAGGCGGATTCCTCTGTCTGTCGTTTGTAAAATTGTAGCAACATCCGCACTGGATGGTGATTCTTCCCTTTCCCCGGATCCATTTATTCGGCTCGGAATACATTCTTTCCATGAGAAGGCCTGCTCGACCTCTATCTCTTAAATCGAAGATGCAGTCTAGAATGCTTCTTTCATCAATTTCACAGAAAACCCTGTTATATAGCTCTAGGCCCTCCAATATGTTGATAAACTTTCCCTGACCCTCTTCATAGAACTCGAATTCTCTTTTGTTTACCTTGCTTATTTTTTAGTATTCTACCATACCGAGAGTTGGCAGCTGCTTGGGGCATTCATTCCTCTTGGCCTCGACAGGAATCAGAATCAGTGTTGGCCTATCCAGAATATGAGACTCGGCCTCAAGTGGGATGTATGATCCTGGGCTCCATGGTGCGCGCTGATCCGTCCCAAGTGGGACATACGGCTCATTTGCCACAAAACCCGGAGTTTGAGACTCGTTGGTGCTTGCAGTGTATTCTTCTAAGGTACTGAAATGCTGTAGATGTAGAACGTTGCAGTCCGGACATTCTACAAATGCACCCGTGACTGATGTCTTGGATGGTATCTCGACGTTGCATGTTGGGCAACCTCTGCACAAGATATCTGGGACCGGGGGCACATCTGATCTTGTNGGCTGGGCCCCTCCCTCAGTCTTGTTCTGCCATCACGTTTTTACTTTACGTGACACATCGTCTTGAGTGGTCACCCTCAACAGTGAAGGTAGTCCTTTCTTTTCTTCATTGCTGACTACGTCCATTAGAGGACCGTCGTAGTCCATATCAATCTNAGTGGATTATTGTGAAGATAGTAGGTCATCGTGAATATTGTTGAAGGTTGTTGTAGCGCTACCTTGTCGTAGATTTCATAGCTGAAATTCATGATAGTACTTGACCTTGTAGGTGGTAAATGATTATTTTAGAAGCATTAGCTTGCAATAGAGGCAAAATAGGGAGTTGTAAGCGTTGTGATTCACGTGGGCGGGCTTAGTTGGTCACATAGGCCAAAGTGGTGAACTGCAATTACATCCGTAGGTTACTGAAGTCAGAGTTGAGAGTTGCTAGAGCTATGGACTTTGTGGGTTGTAGTTGGTCACATAGGTTATGATGACGAGTTGCAATAACATTTGTAGACTACAGAGGCAGGAATTTGGAGCTGCATGAGATGTGAACCATGTAGGTTGTATTGTTGAGCTATAATTATGTCTTCAGGCTACAAAAACTTAAGTTGGGAGATGCGTGAGTTGTGAGTTATGTAAGTTTTCAATGACATATAAGTCGTAGCAGGGAGTGTTATAATATTAATAGGTCACATATGCCGAAGTTAAGAATTATGTGAGCTATGAGTAAGTCGTAGTTAGTCACATTGGTCATAACGGATAGCTGTACTAGAATCAGTTGGAGGCTAAGGTCGTAGTAAGGGGCTATAGCTGCAGTTAACTACATAGGCCATAGACCATAGGCCGTTGGAAGGAGCTATGAGGAGAGAACTTCATGACTATGGAGAATGCCACTGAGTTCAGAGGGTTGCGACTATAATCAGTTATTGCAAGGAGATACAACTTTTTCATGGTGTGTCGTTGGACCGTCTTTGAGTGCGTCGTTACGTAGCCTTGGGGCTACATATTCACATAGACTTTAGGGTGTGTAGTTATCTCCTCTCCTGGGGTTTTTCTTTTTTACACCATCTTCACAGTGCAATGTTATATTATCTTCGGGTGCATCGTTACACTATTTTCAAGTGCCTTTGCAAGGATTCTATAACAAACATCGTGATTCTGCATGGAGTTTCATTACAACAAGTTGTGGACGAGTGATGATGGTCGATGGAGATCAGTGAATGGTGGTTGATGGTGATCGGAAGCTACGGGTGTGGGTGGCATTTGCTAGACTTTTAGTGTAGAACATTGGCCTTTGGCTTATTCTTCTCACGATCTCGTCATAAGCTTAAGACTTAGTCTAGTTCAAGGCATAGTCCCTTTTTATGAAAGGGGTAAGGGATAAAAATATCGAGCATGAAAGTACCTCTAAAGCGAATTAGAAAGATTTCAGAGCACTCCATTAGACGGTCAGGGAGGTTCCCTTAATCATACAATATTTTTGTGGATATTTAAGTACTTTAATGTTGTCAAAATTTGAGTGACCATAGGTTCCATAAATTAGTCTTATTGAGACGCTCGATTTGATAATAAACTTGTCATATTTGGAATACGTTTGACATTTCAATTAGGCACCGAAAACTTTTATAAATTGTTGAATNACACACACACTAAAATATGATATTTACATACCGTAGTTTTATGCCTTCATTATTTTATATTTACTAAGAACAAATATATTATATGCTAATTGATAACAACTCGACACGACTGACCCTAAACGTTGATCATAGCTTTACTATTTTGTATTTTAAAAAAAAAATTAATCTATAAAAAATTCAAATTCATAAATTGTTTCATTTTATCACAGATGAAAATGAATTTGACATTCCGAACAAAAATTTATCTTAAATAACAACTTCTTTGCTTCGGTGTTATTAAAAACAAAAAATTATTAAAAAAAAGATTTGCACTTTGCTGAAATAAAAAATAATTGATGACGTTAGAGTACGCATGGGAGCTAAAATTTTACTGAAGCTCTCTTATCGATTGCATGTGACTATTCGAAGAGGACAATTTTAGTGATGCTCTGGCCTTTGTAAGAATTTAATAGACGTAGGTTCCACGCATTCGTATGGACTCGAATTATTGGTATGGCCCACACTTTCTTGTTAAAAAAAATAATTTTAAAGGTTGATATTTACAAATTAAGGGGTCACTCAAAGCATCATTGGATACCTNAAATAGACGTAGGTTCCACGCATTCGTATGGACTCGAATTATTGGTATGGCCCACACTTTATTGTTAAAAAAAATAATTTTAAAGGTTGATATTTACAAATTAAGGGGTCACTCAAAGCATCATTGGATACCTCCCAATCTCTAATTCCTTATCTTCCAATATACTGGCGGTTCTCTCACTCCCCCATTCCAATACCGAACATGCCCACACCCTCCGCCGGCCCCATCAACACCTCCACTTCCACCTCCACTTCCACCTCCACCACAGAGCAACTCTCCTCAACCCCCTCCAGCCGCAGGCAAGGACTCAGCCCCCTCCACCACTCTCCACCACCATCTCTTCGCCCCGAACTCACCACCCGCTGGGCCCAAGAATGGAACCGTGCCTATCTCCTGGCCTGCACCACCAGCCTCATCGTCGACCCCCTCTTCTTCTACTCCCTCTCTATTAGCGGCCCGCTCCTGTGTGTTTTTATTGATGGTTGGTTCGCTATAACCATCACAGTTCTTCGTTGCATGACAGATTCAATTCATGTATGGAACACATGGCTTCAGCTCAAAACAGTCTGCCGTAGCCACCGATGGAAGCTTTCGCCGGCGGAAGATGATGGTGAGGCTGGGAAGCTAAATACGTTTGCAAGTTTACCGCGCGGTTATCTTAAGTCGAGGAAAGGCTTCATGCTTGATCTGTTCGTTATTCTTCCGATCATGCAGGTGAAGTTGTTTTAATACTTAATCTATTTTTTATACTTAATCTATGATCGAAAAAAGAGCTTATGCAAAGGAGAATATTTTATTTTCAGAATTTTAAATGGGTTAAATTTGAAAAATAATTTTTCTATGTTTACACTTAAAATAAGGAGAATTTGGAGTAGCAAATATTATTAAATAATAAAAATTGCTAAAAGCTATATATGTGGAGCTTGTCTAAATTACAGTAATTATTGAATATATATACATACATACATATATATATATATATATATATATATACATACAGAGAGAGAAGAAAATTTTTCATACATACGAATCTTTTGTAATTACGTATAAGCCATCTAAAACTTGATATTTACATATCATAGTTTTTTATGCCTTTAATATTTTATATTTACTAAGAATAAATTAATCATACGTTAAGTAATAAAAACAGCACACGACCGATCCTAAAGGATCGATCCAAGCTTAACTATTTTGTTATTAAAAAAGCTTTAATCTATAAAAAATTCAAATTCCTAAATTGTTTCATTTTAATAGAGTTAANGTTTTATATTTACTAAGAATAAATTTATCATACGTTAAGTAATAAAAACAGCACACGACCGATCCTAAAGGATCGATCCAAGCTTAACCATTTTGTTATTAAAAAAGCTTTAATCTATAAAAAATTCAAATTCCTAAATTGTTTCATTTTAATAGAGTTAAAAATGAATTTAACATTCCAAAGAAAATTTTATCTTAATAACAACTTCTTGTTTGCTTAGCCGTTAGTAAAAAACAAATAATTATTAAAAGGATGATTTGCTATTTGCTAAAAAAATAAAATAATNCAGTTAAAAATGAATTTAACATTCCAAAGAAAATTTTATCTTAATAACAACTTCTTGTCTGCTTAGCCGTTAGTAAAAAACAAATAATTATTAAAAGGATGATTTGCTATTTGCTAAAAAAATAAAATAATTGAGGAAGAGTACGGATGTGGAGCTAAAATTTTACCAATATTCTGTTATGGAATGCATGTGATTGTTTGAAGACGACAATCAAGTGAAGGTGGGTACCATGCATTGGTACGGACGCGAATTATTGGTATGGCGCCCTCTTTTTTTGTTAATAAAAAATAATTTTAAACAATATTTACAAATTAAGCTACTAAAGTTGAAGTTTTGATTATTACTTAAATTAGACAAGATAGAACTAAAATGATGGTGCATAGCCATAGTTCAATAATATTAGCTGTAACGATTTGTAAAGCCCGTAGTGGATTATTGTGAAGGTAGTNACTCTTTTTTGTTAATAAAAATTAATTTTAAACAATATTTACAAATTAACCTACTTAAGTTGAAGTTTTGATTTTTACTTAAATTAGACAAGATAGAACTATAATGATGATGCATAGCCATAGTTCAATAATATTAGCTGTAACGATTTGTAAAGCCCGTAGTGGATTATTGTGAAGGTAGTAGGTCATCATGAATATTGTTGAAGGCTGTTGTAGCGCTACCTTGTCGTAGATTTCATAGCTGAAATTCATGATAGTACTTGACCTTGAAGGTGGTAAAGGATTATTTTAGAAGCATTAGCTTGCAATAGAGGCAAAATAGGGAGTTTTAAGCGTTGTGATTCACGTGGGCTTAGTTGGTCACATAGGCCAAAGTGGTGAACTGCTATTACATCCGTAGGTTACTGAAGTCAGAGTTGAGAGTTGCTAGAGCTATGGACTTTGTAGGTTGTAGTTGGTCACATAGGTTATGATGACGAGTTGCAATAACGTTTGTAGACTACAGAGGCGGGAATTTGGAGCTGCATGAGATGTGAACCATGTAGGTTGTATTGTTGAGCTATAATTATGTCTTCAGGCTACAAAAACTTAAGTTGGGAGATGCGTGAGTTGTGAGTTATGTAAGATTTCAATGACATATAAGTCGTAGCAGGGAGTTGTTATAATATTAATAGGTCACAGATGCCGAAGTTAAGAATTGTGTGAGCTATGAGTAAGTCGTAGTTAGTCACATAGGCCATAACGGATAGCTGTACTAGAATTAGTTGGAGGCTAAGGTTGTAGTAAGGGGCTATAGCCGTAGTTAACTACATAGGCCATAGACCATAGGCCGTTGGAAGGAGCTATGAGGAGAGAACTTCATGACTATGGAGAATGCCACTGAGTTCAGAGGGTTGCGACTATAATCAGTTATTGCAAGGAGATACAACTTTTTCATGGTGTGTCGTTGGACCGTCTTTGAGTGCGTCATTACATAGCCTTGGGGCTACATATTCACACAGACTTTAGGGTGTGTAGTTATCTCTTCTCCTGGGGTTTTTCTTTTTTACACCATCTTCACGGTGCAAGGTTATATTACCTTCGGGTGCATCGTTACACTATTTTCAAGTGCCTTTGCAAGGATTCTATAACAAACATCGTAATTCTGCATGGAGTTTCATTACAACAAGCTGTGGACGAGTGATGATGGTCGATGGAGATCAGTGAAAGGTGGTTGATGGTGATCGGAAGCTACGGGTGTGGGTGGCATTTGCTAGAACTTTAGTGTAGAACATTGGCCTTTGGCGTATTCTTCTCACGATCTCGTCATAAGCTCAAGACTTAGTCTAGTTCAAGGCATAGTCCCTTTTTATGAAAGGGGTAAGGGATAAAAATATCGAGCATGAAAGTACCTCTAAAGCGAATTAGAAAGATTTCAGAGCACTCCATTAGACGGTCAGGGAGGTTCCCTTAATCATACAATATTTTTGTGGATATTTAAGTACTTTAATGTTGTCAAAATTTGAGTGACCATAGGTTCCATAAATTAATCTTATTGAGACACTCGATTTGAAAATAAACTTGTCATATTTGGAATACGTTTGACATTTCAATTAGGCACCGAAAACTTTTATAAATTGTTGAATGGCTCGATCCAAACTTGATTTCACTTGGGTAGGACCACTTTTGGGGTTAATATTTTTGTCTCATTGAGCCGGCCATTTTGACTATGAGTTTACTGAAATTGGAGTTCCTAATAATTTTTAATGAAAGTTTAAAAAAAAATACTTTGAGATTCATGTTAAACTTGAAATTCATATCCAATGATAAAATTTGTTAACATTGCACACATTATATTATTCAATACTTTATAGGCCCAAACTTTCTAAGAAGAAAGAACCTAACTTCACCAAAATAGATGCTCGGTATATGCTTAAAATAAAATAAATAAATAAAACACATGATAAATATAACACAATCATATTCTCTGATATTCCGCTCAGAAATTACAGAGGTAGTGTGCTTAACTAAATTCTAAAAAAAACCAAACAATTTGAAGTGCATTAAGAAAAAACGCTCAAAACACCATTGGATACCTCCCATTCTCTAAATACTCGTCTTCCAATATACTAGTGGTACTCTCCCTTCCCCACGCCTATCTCGAACACGCTCACCTCCTCCACCGGCCCCATCAACACTTACACCTCCACCTCCCCCTCCAACTCCAACTTTGTCTTAGAGCAACTCACCTAAACCCCCTCCAACCGCCGACAATGAGTTAGTCCCCTCCTGGCCGGCACCGTTGACCTTACCGTCTAGCCCCTCTTTTTTAGCGGCCCACTATGGTGTGCCTTTATTGAGGGTTGGTGCTATAAAAATCTTTGTTCTTTGCTGCATGATTGATTCAATTCATGTGTGGAACACATGACTTCAAATCAAAACAGCCTGCAGTCGCCACCATTNCTTAGTGCCCTCCTGGCCGGCACCGTTGACCTTACCGTCTAGCCCCTCTTTTTTAGCGGCCCGCTATGGTGTGCCTTTATTGAGGGTTGGTGCTATAAAAATCATTGTTCTTCGCTGCATGATTGATTCAATTCATGTGTGGAACACATGACTTCAAATCAAAACAGCCTGCAGTCGCCACCATTTGAAGCTTTCGCCGGCGAAAGAAGATGGTGAGGCTGGGAAGCTGAATACGTTTGCAACTTCAACGCACGGTTATCTTAAGTTGAGGAAAGGTTTCCTTCTTGATCTTTTCATTATTCTTCTAAGTAAGGAAGTGAAGCAGTTTTAATACCTTTTTATCCATTTTTTAAACTTATTCTATGAACGAAAAATGAGCTTGTGTTTNCTTCATTATTGTTCAAGTAAGGCAGTGAAGCAGTTTTAATACCTTTTTATCCATTTTTTAAACTTATTCTATGAACGAAAAATGAGCTTGTGTTTTTTATTTGGAGAATTTTAATTTGGTTAAATTTGAGAGTAGTAAAAATTTTTAAATGAAAAAAAAAGTTTGTTAAAAGCTATAGATGTGGAGCGCGTGTAAATTACATAGTGATACTTATTGAATAAATATATATATATATATATATATATTTATATATATATATATATATATATATATATATATATATATCAANGAGCGTGTCTAAATTACATAGTGAAACTTATTGAATATATATATATATATATAGAAGAGATTTGTTCATACATGCAATTCTTCTTGTAATGGCGGATATGTCATCTAAAACCTGATATTCACATATCACTGTTTTATGCCTTCAATATTTAACTTTTACTAAGATCAAGTATATTATACGTTAATTGATAGTACCACCACACGACCGACGCTAAACGATCGATCCTAGCTTTACTATTTTGTATTGGAAAAGCATTAATCTATATAAAATTTAAATTCATAAATTGTTTCATTTTAATACAGATAAAAATGAATAAGGCATTATAAAGAAAAATTTATCTTAATACAAACTTCACGTTTGCTTTGCAGTTAGTAAAAAACAAATAATTATTTAAAAAATTATTTGTTTTTGGCTGAAAAATAAAACAATTGATGAAGGTAGGGTTTGGATGGGAGGCTAAAATTTTGCTAATGTTCTCTTATCGAATGCATTAATTGTTCGAAAACGGCAATTTTAGTGATGCCTTTGTAAGAGTTTAATAGAGGTAGGTTCCACGGATTGGTACGGACCAGAATTATTGGTATGGCCCACTCTTTTTTTTTTTTTTTGTTAAAAAAATAATTTTAAGTGTTGATATTTACAAATTAACCGACTAAAAAGGTATTTTTGAACTGCCAGGATAGATGTATAATATATGTCATGATTATATTATTGAGAATTTAAGAAAATAAAAAATATTAAGGGTGATTTTATCATAAATTTTAATAATTGGGTGAAAATTTAAAAAAAAATGAAATATAATAATTAATTTGTAAATAGCTAAGTTTGGGATTGTCCAAATTGCACCCAAAANAACTAAAAAGGTATATTTGAACTGCCAGGATAGATGTATAATATATGTCATGATTATATTATTGAGAATTTAAAAAAATAAAAAATATTAAGCGTGATTTTATCATAAATTTTAATAATCGGGTGAAAATTAAAAAAAAATGAAATATAATAATTAATTTGTAAATAGCTAAGTTTGGGATTGTCCAAATTGCACCCAAAAAAAGTTATGGCAAATAATAACTATGAAAATTAACTGCTATACAATAAAAAATCAGAAAAGGAGTTATTTAATTTAATAAATTTATTTTTATTGAAAAATTCAATAAACATATTGTCTGTCTAATAAATATCCAATAGACTATTATTTAAATTAATCAAATGCATTATTGAATATCACTACTATAAAAAATTGACATGAGGAAAATAATTTGTTCATAATTTAAAATTGATGTTTTTGATTTGGGGTTTATTTGGAAGATTCTAGATTCGTAAATGAAGTGATAAATGGACATATTTACAACGAACCAACTTCAAATTTTTATAAAATCCTAATTTCAATTGATAATTCAATATTTCTTTATATTATTATTTTGAGTATGATACGATTGTTTGCATTCCTCATTATCGTTGTTGTGGTTTCTGTCGCATGCACAATATATGTTGGGTCTCAGAGAAACACTTAAATCTTCATCTGTAGCGTCTTCTTGAAACACTCCTTTGCTATGGATGGCCTTTACTATCTCGATCATTGAGANTTCGTAAAATGAAGTGATAAATGGACATATTTACAACGAACCAACTTCAAATTTTTATAAAATCCTACATTCAATTGATGATTCAATATTTCTTTATATTATTATTTTGAGTATGATAAGATTGTTTGCATTCCTCATTATCATTGTTGGGTTTCTGTCGCATGCACAATATCTGTTGGGTCTCAGAGAAACACTTCAATCTTCATCTGTAGCGTCTTCTTGAAACACTCCTTTGCTATGGATGGCCTTTACTATCTCGATCATTGAGACTCTTAATAGTGTCTTCTTTGGTGCATCGTAATGTGTGGGCGAATGCTTGATATAATGACCATTTGTTGGTTAGGGTATCGAACCTGATTCTCGTGGTTGTAACTTTTGTCTTCTCCCCCTATTATCTCAAGGCGATTGATTCTCTTCATACAGCTGTCAAGTGGAAGAATGCAAGTTTTCCATCATCCCCCGCCTATTGTTCTTGCAAGCCCTCTTCTAAAGATGATGGGTGGTTGATTCCACTCTAGCAAAACAGGGTTGAATTGTACTCTTTCGTCGATATGTTATTATTGACCAAATCCAATAATGAGGCTTAGGTCTTCAATTTTTGAAGGCCTTTTACATGTTGAAAACTTCCTTCCTTCATCCATTTATCAAGGGCGGCGAGTAATACTACTGGTCTAAGATCTTGCACCTTTAACTTCTTCTAGAATTAAGTGATTAATTAGCGTAAGCTCTCCCTCTTTTCATACCTTATCTGCAGTAGGACTTGCAACTCATATGTAATTTTTGGGTGCTCAGAGATCGTTCCACAAATATCCTCTTGAAATATGTGAATGGAGTGCCCCTTTGCCAGTTTTAGCACCATAGTTCCACTCTTGGGTAAATAGGTGAATATAGACCATTAAACATACGTCCAAGTACAAATATTTGGTGCCCAAACACTAGAAGCAAATTGCAAGTACCAAAAACAAGTGCTCCAGCGCCAAAAAATTAGGCTACAAAATGCCAGAAGTAGCGCCTAGGTTCCTAGTCCAAAAAATCCATCTTTAGAAGGCAGAAAGTATGTGCCATGACTAAAATACCAGGCTTCAGTGACCAGTGGCTTGGTGCCCCAAAACAGTGTGTAGACACCACAGAAAAGCACATAGGCTCAGTTTGACAGGTTTATAGGAGTTAGACTGTTTTAAAGCGCTGATTTGTGATGGATGCTATTTATTGTGATTTGGTTGATATTAAGGATCTAAGAATTTTTTGGAAAGTCTCACATCATTTTAAGAAGGTCCANGGCGGAAGATGATAGTGAGGTTGGGAAGCTAAATACGTTTGCAACTTTACCACGCGGTTATCTTAAGTCAAGGAAAGGCTTCATGCTTGATCTCTTCGTTATTCTTCCGATCATGCAGGTGAAGTTTTTTTAATACCTTTTTATCTATTTTTTATACTTAATCTATGATCGGAAAAAGAGCTTATGCAAAAGAGAATATTTTATTTTGAGAATTTTAATTGGGTTAAATTTGAAAAGTAATTTTTCTATGTTTACACTTAAAATAAGGAGAATTTGGAGTAGCAAAAATTATTAAATAAAAAATTTGCTAAAAGCTAAAAGCTATAGATGTGGAGCTTGTATAAATTACAGTAATTATTGAATATATATATATATATAAGAGAATTTTTTCATACTTACGAATCTTGTGTAATTACGTATAAGCCATCTAAAACTTGATATTTACATATCATAGTTTTGATGCCTTTAATATTTTATGTTTACTAAGAACAAATTTTATCATACGTTAATTGATAAAAACACCACACGGCCGATCCTAAAGGATCGATCCAAGCTTAACTATTTTGTTATTAAAAAAGCATTAATCTATAAAAAATTCAAATTCCTAAATTGTTTCATTTTAATACACTTAAAAATGAAGTTAACATTCTAGAGAAAATTTTATCTTAATAACAACTTCTTGTTTGCTTCGCAGTTAGTAAAAAACAAATAATTATTAAAAAGGTGATTTGCTATTTGCTAAAAAAATAAAATAATTGATGAAGAGTACGGATGTGGAGCTAAAATCTTACCAATATTCTGTTATCGAATGCATGTGATTGTTCGAAGACGACAATCTACGTGTAGCTGGGTACTATGCATTGGTACGGACGCCAATTATTGGTATGGCCCACTCTTTTTTGTTAATAAAAAATAATTTTAAACAATATTTACAAATTAACCTACTAAAGTTGAAGTTTCGAACGGCGAGTACCAAACTAATCTGCTATATAATCTTGTGTACATCTACTCACTTTTTACTTAAATTAGAGAAGATAGAAATATAATGATGGTGCATGACCATAGTTCAATAATATTAGCTGTAACAATTTGTAAAGCCCGTAGTGGATTATTGTGAAGACACTAAATCATTATGAATGTTGATGAAGGCTGTTGTAGCGCTACCTTGTCGTAGATTTCATAGCTGAAATTCATGATAGTACTTGGCTGTGTGTGTGGTAAATGATTATTTTAGAAACATTAGTTTGCAATAGAGGCAAAATAGGGAGTTGTAAGCGTTGTGATTCACGTGGGCTTAGCTGGTCACATAGGCCAAAGTGGTGAACTACAATTATATTTGTAGGTTACTGAGGTCGGAGTTGAGAGTTGCTAGAGTTATGGACTTTGTAGATTGTAGTTGGTCACATTGGTTATGATGGAGAGTTGCAATAACGTTTGTAGACTGCAGAGGCAGGAATTGGGAGCTGCATGAGATGTGAACCATGTAGGTTGTAGTGTTGAGCTATAATCATGTCTTCAGGCTGCAAAAACATTGGTTGGGAGATGCATGAGTTGTGAGTTACGTAGGTTTTCAATGACATATAAGTCGTAGCTGGGAGTTGTTATAATATTTATAGGTCGCATATGCCAGAGTTAATAATTGTGTGAGCTATGAGTAAGTTGTAGTTAGTCACATAGGCCATAACGGATAGCTGTATTAGCATCAGTTGGAGGCTAAGGCCGTAGTAAGGGGCTATAGCTGCATTTAACTACATAGGCCATAGACCATAGGCCGTTGGAAAAAGCTATGAGGAGAGAACTTCATGACTATGGAGAATGCCACTGAGTTCAGAGGGCAGCAATTATAATCAGTTATTGCAGGGAGATACATCCTTTTCACGGTGCGTCGTTGGACCGTCTTTGAGTGCGTCGTTACATAGTCTTGGGGCTACATATTCACACCGTCTTAGTTATGTCCTCTCCTGGGATTTTTCTTTTTACACCATCTTCGCGGTGCAATGTTATGTTACATTTGGGTGCATCGTTACACTATTTTCGAGTGCATTTGCAAGGATTCTAGAACAAATATCGTGATTCCGAAGGGAGTTTCATTACAACAAGTTGTGGACGAGTGATGATGGTCGATGGAGATCAGTGAATGGTGGTTGATGGTGATCGGAAGCTACGGGAGTGGGTGGCATTTGCTAGACTTTTAGTATAGAACATTGGACTTTAGCTTATTCTTCTCACGATCTCGTTATAAGGTCAAGACTTAATTTAGTTCAAGGCATAGTCCCTTTTTATGAAAGGGGTAAGGGATAATAATATCAAGCATGAGAGTACCTCTGAAGTGAATTAGAAAGATTTCAGAGCACTCAATTAGACAGTCAGGGAGGTTCCCTTAATCATACGATATTTTGTGGATATTTACGTACTTTAATGTTGTCAAAAATTGAATGATCATAGGTTCCATGAATTAGTCTTATCGAGATGCTCGATTGGACAATAAGCTTGTCATATTTGGAAGACATTTGACATTTCAATTAGGCACCAAAAACTTTTATAAATTTTTGAATGGCTCGATCCAGACTTGATTTCACTTGGGTAGGACCAATTTTGGGGTTAATATTTTTGTCTCATTAATTCGGCCATTTTGACTATAAGTTTATGGAAATTGGAGTTCCTGATAATTTTTAATGAAAGTTAAAAAGAAAATACTTTGAGATTCATGTTGAACTTGAAATTCATATCCAATGATAAAATTTGTTAACATTGCACACATTGAATTATTCAATACTTTATTGGTCCAAATTTTCTTCCAAGAAAAAACCTAACTTCACCAAAATATATGCTCGTTATATGCTTAAAATAAAATAAATAAATAAAACACATGATAAATATAACACAATCATATGCTCTGATATTCCGCTTAGAAATTACAGAGGCAGTGTAGTTAGCTAATTTCTAAAAAAAAACCAAACAATTTGAAGTGCATTAAGAAAAAACGGTTAAACCACCATTGGATACCTCCCAATCTCTAAAGGTCTGTTTGGCGGAGCTGTAGCTGCACTGCCCTAGGAAGCTGCTGTGGGGAAGCTGCTGCGGGAAAGCTGGCTGGTTGTTTGTTGCAGCTTTATGAAAACAGTTGTGGGGCAGCTATTTCTGAAAAAATGACTATTCTACCCCTGTTTAGTTAAACTATTTGGAACAGAACAATGATAATCTTATATATTATACATCAGAAGCAGAACTTCACTTTACAATCTTAACATGTAAAACAAACTTCTACAAATTTTTAGTCAATCCTAGAAACCATAAATTTGAAAAGTTTAAGGAAAAAGTTCAAATAAAAACAATATAAAATTACAGATATTCATCTCACGTCACAGTGAGTATTAAAAGAGCAAGAAAAGTATGCAGTATTTAAACAATTCAAAATAATGGAACGTCCTACACAAAAAAATATAATTGATTGTAAAATACATAATACTGAACATCAGACACAAAAAACCTATAATGTGAAATATAGGTTGAGGTATTTCGTTCAGATATGCCTCTTGCTTGCTATAAGCATATGATTTTTAGGATTTTCACTATCAAAGTAAATATCTTTAAAGACATCTAAAATTTTTTTTTGCAATCTCATATAACATAAATTTTGTGCAATTTCATTTTTTTAGCATTGACAAGCTAGCAAATACATCACCAATGTTATTTTCAACTCTCCACATAATACAACTTCAGGTCTTCTTTCCGTGGGGAAATAGTACAGAAGAGCAAGGACGAGTAATAACATCACCTATGAGCCATTTTCATAGAGATTTGCATTTTTATGTTTCTTGGGAACATCAAGCAATTAAATGAAACTGGTTCTCCTTGTAAAGGGATTACTATGGTTGTAACCCAACTATCTTAATTCTATAACAGGGTGACATGTATTGCAGAATGAATATTTTGGGAATAACAAAGTGGTTGCGACAAAACAGGGAAAACAACTGATTGCTTAGCAGTATTACTCCTGGAAAAGAAAATTGTCGCAATTAGCCACAGGAATCAATTCAGGATAACAGCTAAAAAGTCACAAAAACACTCCCAGGGAGGGCCAAACCCTAGTTATAGAACAAACAACATGTTTTCTAAGGAAATCCCACTCTTGCACAAAAAAAAATGAACACCCAAAATTTTTCTCTAAACTACAAAGAGTCACCTTTGTTCCATCTCGAAAAAACAGAAAAAAAAATCTTATCACAAGAAAGAAGGCCTACACATGAGAAACTCGGGAGAAGAGAGGCTACTTGGTTGTGTGATATGCGCCGGAGAAGAGCAAGAAGCTGTCAGAGAAGAGGAGGTGTCGCAGTTCGTCTTTTTCACGAGAAGAAATAAGAATCAGGAGTTTAAGGTAATCGGGTAAAAAGCCAAGAGAGAAACAAACCACAGATTGTTCACCGTGTTCCACGTTCAGGGTATATCGCGGCCCGCCGCATGCTTGCCGCCACCCCAAACATCGATTTTTAGTTGCGCGGTACCGCGCCGCAGCCTCATAGCACCGCCAAACGAAGCCTAAATCCTCATCTTCCAATATACTAGTGGTACTCTCCCTTCCCCACGCCTATTCCGAACATGCTCACCCTCTCCACCGGCCCCATTAACACTAACACCTCCACCTCCACCTCCAACTCAACTCAAACTCCAACTTTGTCTTAGAGCAACTCATCTAAACCCTCTCCAGCCGCCGACAACGACTCAGTGCCCTCCTGGCCGACACCGTTGACCCTAGCCCTCTTCTTCTAGTCCCTTTTTTTCAACGGCCCGCAATGGTTTGCCTTTATTGATGGTTGGTGCTATAAAAATCATTGTTCTTCGTTGCATGATTGATTCATTTCATGTGTGGAACACATGACTTCAAATCAAAACAGCTTGCAGTTGCCACCATTTGAAGCTTTCGCCGGCGAAAGAAGATAGTGAGGCTGGGAAGCTAAATATGTTTGCAACTTCACACGGCAGTTATCTTAAGTTGAGGAAATGCTTCCTTCTTGATCTCTTCATTATTCATCTAAGCAAGCAAGTGAAGCAGTTTTAATACTTTTTTATCCATTTTTTATACTTATTCTATAAACGAAAAATGAGCTTCTGTTTTTTATTTTGAGAATTTTAATCGGGTTAAATTTGAGGTAGTAAAAATTTTTAAATGAAAAAAAAAAAGTTTGTTAAAAGCTATAGATGTGGAGTGTGTGTAAATTACATAGTGATACTTATTGAATATATATATATCTATGTGTGTGTGTGTGTGTCTATATATAGAAGAGATTTTTTCATACATACAATTCTTTTTGTAATTGCGGAAATGCCATCTAAAACCTGATATTCACATATCACTGTTTTATGCCTTCAATATTTAATTTTTACTAAGATTAAGTATAATATACGTTAATTGATAATAACACCACACGACCGACGCTAAACGATCGATCCTAGCTTAACTATTTTGTTATTAAAAAAGCATTAATCTATAAAAAACTCAAATTCATAAATTGTTTCATTTTAATACAGATAAAAATGAACAAGGCATTATAAAGAAAAATTTATCTTAATATGAACCTCTCGTTTGCTTCGCAGTTAGAAAAAAAAATAAAATTATTAAACAAATGATTTGCTTTTGGCTGAAAAAATAAAATAATTGATGAAGGTAGGGTTTGGATGGGAGGATAAAATTTTGCCAATGTTCTCTTATCGAATGCATTAATTGTTCGAAAACGACAATTTTAGTGATGCCTTTGTAAGAGTTTAATAGAGGTAGGTTCCACGGATTGGTACGGACCAGAATTATTGGTATGGCCCACTCTTTTTTTTTTTTGATAAAAAAACAATTTTAAGCGTTGATATTTACAAATTAGCCAACTAAAAAGGTATTTTTGAACTGCCAGGATCGATGTATAATATATGTCATGATTATATTATTGAGAATTTAAAAAAATAAAAAATATTGAGCGCGATTTTATCATAAATTTTAATAATTGAGTTAAAATAATAAAAAAAACTGAAATATAATAATTAATTTGTAATAGCTAAGTTTGGGATTGTCCTAATTGCACCCCAAAAAAACTTATGGCAAATAATAACTATGAAAATTAACTGCTATATAATAAAAAATCAGAAAAGGAGTTATTTAAATTAATAAAATTAATTGTATTGAAAGATTCAATAAACAAAGTGTCTTTCTAATAAATATCCCATAGACTATAAATTAAATTAATCAAATGCATTATTGAATATCACTACTATAAAAAATTGACATGAGGAAAATAATTTGTTCATAATTTAAAATTGATGTTTTTGATTTGGGGTTTATTTGGAGGATTCTAGAGTCAAATGAAGTGATAAATGGACATATTTACAACGAACCAACTTCAAATTTTAACAAAATCCTAATTCCAATTGATGATTCAATATTTCTTTCTATTATTATTTTGAGTATGATAGTGTTGTCTGCATTTCTCATTTTCGTAGTTGCGGACTCTGTGGCATGCACAGTATCTATTGGGTCTCAGAGACACACTTCAATCTTCATCAGTAGCGTCTTCTTGAAACACTCCTTGTTATGGATGACCTTTACTATCTAGATCTTTGAGACTCTTAATAGTGTCGTCTTTGATGCATCGTAATGTGTGGATGAATGCTTGATATAATGAGCCATTTGTTGGTTAGGGTATCGAACCTGATTCTCGTGGTTGTAACTTTTGTCTTCTCTCCTTATTATCTCAAGGCCATCGATTCTCTTCAAACAGCTGTCAAGTGGAAGAATGCAAGTCTTCCATCAACCTCCATCTCTTGTTCCTGCAAGCCCTCTTTTGCACACGATGGGTGGTTGATTCCACTCTTGCAAAACAGGGTTGAATTGTACTCCTCAGTTGATATGTGATTATTGACCAAATCCAACAATGAGGCCTAGGTCTTTAATTTTTGAAGGCCTTTTACATGTTGAAAACTTCCTTGCTTCATCCATTTATCAAGGGCGGCGAGTTCTACTACTGGTTTAACATCTTGCACTGTTAACTTCTCCTTCTAGAATTGAGTGATTAATTAGCTTAAGCTCTCCCCCTTCCCCCGCCTTATCTGCAATAGGACTTGGAACACATGTAATTTTTGGGTGTTCAGAGACCATTCCACAAATATCATCTTGAAATATGTGAATGGAGTGCCCCTTTGCCAGTTCTAGCACGAAAGTTCCACTCTTGGCTAAATAGGTGAAATTAGACCATTAAACTTAAGCCCAGGTGCAAATATTTTGTGCCCAAACACTAGAAGCGAATTGCAAGTACCAGAAACAA
This sequence comes from Phalaenopsis hybrid cultivar, assembly GCA_002079205.1. Taxonomy (NCBI): domain Eukaryota; kingdom Viridiplantae; phylum Streptophyta; class Magnoliopsida; order Asparagales; family Orchidaceae; genus Phalaenopsis; species Phalaenopsis hybrid cultivar. Next base: position 62,425 of record JXCR01135137.1, read on the forward strand.
ATGTTCTAATGCCAAAAAATTGGCTATAAAATGCCAGAAACGGCGCCTAGGTTCTCAGAGTCCTAAAAATCCATCTTTAGAAGGCAGAAAGTATTGTCCATGACTATAATACCAGGCTTCAGTGACCAGTGGCTTGGTGCCCCAGAACAGTGTGTAGACACCACAGAAAAGCACATAGGCTCATTTTGACATGTTTATAGGAGTTGAACTGTTTTAAAGCACTGATTTGTGATGGATGCTATTAATTGTGATTTGTTTGATATTAAGGATCTAAGAATTTTTTGGAAAGTCTCACATCATTTTAAGAAGGTCCAAAAGTGAAAAAAACTTGAAAGAAACTAGATCCTTATGTAAGTGAGTAAAGAGAGATTTTGAGTGAATTTAGGTGTGTATTTCATAACTCTAGAATTGACATAAGAATAGGGAAGAAAATTAGTTTTATTTGTATTATTTTATTTTTATTGGATTTTATCTTTAAACTCCTTATGTATGCTATTTTTATTCATTAGTTTGATGATGTTATTTTAAAGTGCGGTGTGTGAGTGATTTCTTTTTTTATTTTTCAATATCTACCATTTGATGTTCCTTTCCTTTTTCTATTATTATTAATAAGTTTGGGGGAAGAGATATCTGCAAAATTGTGCCCTAAAGTATGATTAGCTATCTACATTTTAAAGAAACGGTAGTTTAATTGATATATAGTGTGATTTAATTGGAACTGAAGAAATTAAGTAGTGGTGACATGAACCTTCAATTAACTTTTGAAACCTTTAGTGACTCCTTATTGATTATACTTTTAAGTATACTTAATTACTCCTTATATTAGGATTCTTAAAGTTTTATCTTAAAATTAACTACAAATAAAATTAACTCATCAAAAATATATAAACATAATTTAATAACTAGTGAATGTAGATAATTCATTTCTTAGTTAGTATCCATTGAATTACAATATTTTACTATATTTAAGAAATAATTAAGAATTCAAGCTAGAAAAGAATTGGTATTCAAAATGAAAATAATCGTAGCTGGATATAATATTTCTCTTTAAAAATAAGAAAAAGGAAAGTGAAAAGAAAATCAAAAGAGAGAAAAATTAAAACAAGTTCAAGTTATAAAGAAAAAATGGAGCTTTTAGACAAAAAGCTTAAGTTTAAGCTTAAAATTAAAAATTTGCATAAATCACCTTATTTAAAAGTTGAAGAATCAAAGTTTTTGTTAACTATTCATTTAGAATATTGTATTCAAAATGATAAAGATTGAGTTAACATTATTCAGTTGATTAGTAAAATATTAATTTCGTATGTATTTAAGAAATATTTTATTTTACTCAACAAAGCATAAGTGATTCTTTGGGTCACTATATAAAAAAAGTGTTAATTGAAGTTACGATCGGATATTTGAGGTTTCTAAGAAAATTTAATCATAAGAGAAGATTTGTGCTTGGTGAAATAGTTAATTGCCTCATCACAACAGAGCACTACAATCTGAAATTTCAATCTATCATGAATTTTAAAAAAAATCTAACTTTTAGATATTGACTTACATAATGGAAAGTAATGTCTAAGTTTAGGGGTTATTTATGTGTATCAATTATGCATTCTATTTTAAGGATTTTCTTATCTTATTCATGAATTTTTTTTTCTATTCATTATATTTGTGATTTTATATGTAGTGTAAATGTGATTAAACACATTAAGAAACAAAGAAGATGAAACACACTTGAGATGGGCAGACTCGACTTCAAACCTGCTACTTGAGCACCTTTTCACATGTCTTAGGTGCCCTTTTGCCAACCTTGGAGCCTAAGTGCCAGTAGTGGGTGCCTCTGCACAAGGGGAGAGCTAATTTGACACTCATATGCCAATTTTGTCCACCCTGGTGCACGCATGTGACCCACATGTTTGTTCCTTGGCATTGACACCAAACCAAATGATATGTAGCATCGAAGAATCACGTAAGTATAAATCTCGTACAACTAATATATAGAACTTTACTCTGTGTATCAATTCCATAGGGAACTAGTGAAATGACAAAATGAAAAAAGAATCTAATTTACTAGTTTTGACCTAGCTAGAACATACAATTTTTTGGTTATTTATGTAGAAGTATCTATTACTATGTTTTGGAAGTGTTAGAACATAGGCAAACGGTTTCAAGAGAGATTTCATGTGCTAAATAATTCTCCCTTGGATTTGTTTTGTAGAATTCTAGGTTTAAATTAGTGATATAAGTGATAAGTGTCAATCAGTAGCATAATTCTTTCTTATCGCCTTCCAAGAGCCTAAGAAAGATCAACAATCATACATGTTTAGTTCCCTAAACATGTGATTAGCCAAGGAAACCATTTTTCTTAAATACATTGCACTAACATAGAGGCAATATTTCTATTCACCAAAATTATATTTATCTAACCTAGTTGTTTCATGAGGAAATTCTTTGATTCTCAAAGTCCATAGTAGGTTTTAACTTCTAAACTGGCTAAGATGAAAGTAAACTAAGTATCAAAGGTTAAATCAACACCTGATCTGAATTCTAAAGAAAATCTCTCAATACAATTTAAACTCATCTTTCCCACACCACCAATCCATAAGAGAAGAAAAAAAATTACTTATGCATCATACTCAAAAACAACAACATCATCATAGAAACGAAAGGAAATAGTATATAAAAAGGACATTAAGATTAAAATACAACAAAAATCACAAAAAATAAATACAACTTATCACCATTCCTCTTCTTATAAAATTTTAGAGTTAGAATAATATATTCCACCTTGATAAACCCTCACTCACGCACTTGCACTAGGGACTTGCTTCCTTCCTTCAAGTTTCTTTACTTCTGGACCTTCTCTAAATTTTGTGAGACTCTAAAAAAGCTTGGATAGATTCCTGACTTCGACCAAGTCGCAATATATAAAATATTTTACAAATTAACGACTCGTACCTTCCGAAACAAACTAAACATGTGAATTAGCATCTAGGTGTTGTCTGTGGCTCCTTGGCATTGGTCACTGGTGGATAAGCATTGCATTCACGACTTACACTTTTTTGCCTTCTTGAGATGGATTTCAAGGACTATGTGTACCTAGGCACCAGTTTTTTTCACCTATTTCTTGTGCCTAAAAACCCAAAAATTTGCCTCTTGGTGCCAATTTAGTAATCTCATAGTGCATAGGTGATAAGACTAGCAAATGGACACCGAGGTCTTATAATGGAGCGTTTGGGTAGCCCATATCAGCTACGTTCACCCATTTTGAGTCCAGTTCATCTCAATTGATTCTCAAATACTCTAACCATATATACACTACATCTAAAATCACTAATATAACTATAAAAACTAAATAAAGAAATATGAAAAAAATTTAGAAATATTATGCATATTTGATACACATTACTTTCAACTACTTACCTTTACAAACAATTTAGGTGGGTTGCACTTGTTTAAATTGACCCCGTGGTCTTCCGCTAATGGTCCTTTAGTCATCTGTCGGTACACCCTCATAGCCATAATTCTTTGTATTTTAGTCTATTGGATCAATATGAGATTTGTGCTGACCGGTTTCTGATGTATAATGTGGATTACTAGGAATGAGTCAATGGAATGAAAAATAATTATTAACAATCATCTATTTTAACTCATTTATAATTATAATCAATTAATAAATTATTATTAAATGATTTTTTGAGAAGATATTATTAAGGAATGGTAATAATTAGGGGGATACAATTCATTTTAACTATTAATAAAGCTATAAATAATTCATTTCACGGATAAATACTTGCATGTGATGGATTCTACAACAAGATTAAGATGATTGAACATGAATGAATGTTTTTTAAGTTTCAATGAACAATACCAATAAATAAAGCTTAAAAATTTTTAAAACATGGTCAATAACTCCATCCATTACATACGTGTACATCAGAAATGTGGCTGGATAAATCTAAAGGGGGTTCAACATATTGTACAGAAGAAGCAAAAGATTGAGCATACCAACATCATTTAATTTAATCAAATTTTGGGCCAAATGGTGGTTAGTCTGACCAAACCAAAAAATACCACACATTTATACCATTAATAACTTTACCGATGTAAGGGCATTCGCAACATCAACAATCTCTTGGCGGGGACTCCTTCTAAATAAACTCATCGACTAAAGGTAGGTTTCATTTATATCACAATAATGTATCCTCTACTTCATGGAATAATCTTTTCAAAGGAAAATCAGTCTTATAAATAGATCCCCTCAAAAAAAAGGTGATAAAAGATTGTTCGGTCAGCCAAATGACTTTTATTAGACCAAACAAATACAACATGACCAAGCCAAGTAGTTAGAAATACTGTGCCAAGGGCAATTACAGATATGGAATGAGGTATGCTCTGGTTATAAGGTAAAATATGTTCATTTCCTTTACAAACATGTAAAGGTGTAATGACTATAATTGATTGTAAGGGTCCATTAAATGAGAGACAATCGTGTGATTCATTTATACAGAAAAAACTACTAAATATATTCCCAATAAATTAGTTATATTTATGACTTAATCTTTCTTTATCCTAAATTCTCCTATTCCTCTCATTAGATCAGCACTCTATCCCTTGAGCATAACTCAAAAAATATTTTAGGATATATAATCCTAAAAGGTGTAGCAAGCATGAATTCATGCCTTCAAGAAGAAGATTGGCACAATGATGACAAAAAAAGCATTTCATTGCTTTGTCACAATGAATGATCATACAAATAGTCTCGGTACTCAGACGTTAATGTTGGGCTTGAAATTTTTTCAAAGCCATAATTATTTCTCTATGGTGGTCACCAGTTTCGTAAAGATAAAGCTCTTTGAAGGGAACTGATAGAACCACTCTAGAGTAATTATAATCGACTACACCATGAGGTGTAGATCAACTGAACATAATTTGGGTTTGGGTCATATAAAACTTTGGTTCTCCTAAGAATTGATGCCCATACAATAACATGGTGTTCAACTACAAAAAATATTCTTTTTATATCTATAGTGACAAAGGCAGACAAACGTTGAAAATAAATCATATATGATTGGCAAAGTCAACGATAAAAAGCAAAAAATTCCAAAAGGTCACATTTCATTTATATAATTATCAGTTACAAAACCATCATCTATATCATCTTGAATACATTAAATAAGGGAAGGCAATAATTTAAATCTTAGGATACTTTGGTCGAGTGTTAGATGAACCTCGATCCACCACATTATCACTATCAGATTCATCTGATTTATCCAATGTAGAACGAGCGTCAAAAAACTTTATAAACTTATTAATGATGAAATACTTATGGTTGACCATCCCCACTCTGACCAATTGATCAATGACAATCATTTTGCCTTCCTTCAAATACTTGACCTGAGTATCTTAGAGTTCCTTAATCATCTTCACGGTGGATATCCACTTAGTTAATTTGACACTATCCTCTTGGACTACAGATGCACACTCAAACACTATTTCTAAGTCCATCCTAGTGCCCTTCAGATCAACCTCAGCCTCAACCACCCTCATTATTGTTAGCTTTGTTTGCTCTCAGTATTTTGTAGTGTTTGCTTCAAACATGGTAGCCCCCTCCCTCAGAGCCAGTTAGAGTGACTTTAAGTGATTAGTGAAAGCATAGCCAAGAAGTGAGAAAGCTAGATTTATTGGCACAATTAAACCGGTCTAAGGCTATCCAGATCATTTTCTAAGCCAACTAACCATAAGATATCTATAATGGCAAAGGAATATCCAGCTGACTCAAAGTTCAAAGGGAACCAATCCCACTCAATATTTATTAGACTAAAGTTAAAATTTGAGTTCAAAAACACTATCAGTTGCTTCTTCTATAGAGTGATCTAGCGGTTTTTAACCCTTATTATGAAGGAATGAGTCAGGCTCAGAAGCCACTTCCTTGCCTTTCCCCCTATGCTTTGCTCCCTCATATAACTCAAAACCATTGCCTATACTTCCCTCTAAATCTTCCTTAGCTTGTACATTCAGTGCTGAGGGTGATTGAAGAAACTGTCACCTTAACTCACCTCTCTCTCATAGAGAAATAAAGCCCATAGTTGATAATCAAGAAATCTCCTACATAAAAGGATGCTCAGAAGATCCCTCAGACTTTGACAGGAAGAATGGGGTTGGCTCGTCTCTTGAACCACCTAACTTCAATATAGGAGGTTTTTCTTAATTAAAATCAATTCGCAAAAAAAATTATTTTGTAAAACTACCAAAGATTTAGAGACTGATTTAATAAAGTCTCGACTTGGAACCCGGTCCCTTGATAGAATACCTTCTCATGTTTCCTCGTCTTGTCCTCTTAGGGAAGAGCCACCCATTCTCTTCCTTTGCCTTAGCTCCATCTTTAAGAGTAGGATGGCCTTGTCTAGTTAAATCTTCTCCTTTGAGTCGTACTCTCTCAAGTCCAACATCTAATTCAGAGTCATAGGATCAGTAAATTAAACCAACGACAACTGCTTATCAAGGATGGTTGGCTCTAGCGACTTATGTTAGAGAGAAACCCCCTTCTTTTTTTTTATAAGGGCAACTAGTCTCCTTGGTTGAGATGCTTGAGTCGTTGTAGTTAACTCTTAAGTATCGTAGTTGCCAGTACCTTATCTTGTTTTTTCAAGTTGAGCAAGTCAAAATTCTTAGTGTTGCCAAAGGTATTGCACCTATCCAGCTCAAAATTGAAGGAAAACATATGAGAGAATAACTAGTGATTCAATGAGACCTCCATCTGATGCAAGTAAATCACATAAGTCATCACAATTACGATGGAGTTCAACTTAATCTAGGGTAGTGTTGTAGTGACTATAGAGTGACCAGATCTCTGTACAGAGTGCCTGTAAAAACCAAAAATGGAAATTATCCTGTTTAAAGATCAGGAAATCACCCAGGTAGTCAAATCTCCACATCCATTTAATATAGGACAAAACTTTGTTGTGCCCAAATGTGTCATCCGGTAGCACAACGTTGATTTTTTTTCGGATCGATCAATTGGCCAAATTAAGTAAACCAAACTTCTTTGGAAAATATTTGGAAGTCATTGAGCTTTTGGAAAAAATAATATGTGGGAGAGAAAAGTAAAAATAAAAGTTTTTTGCTGAGTCAGCGCTCAACCCTATAATCAGGGTATGTAAGGAAGTTGAAACACCTTAAAATCATACATTGGGCTTCAAAAAAACTCACATCAGTGCGAGAATTGAAGATGTGTGATGATTAAATATTTTTGAAATTGAGCAAAAGTTAGAAATTTCATATATAATAAAATGTATATTACAGTGGACTCGCTCACCGCCTGAAGTAAGATTAGACCTTGACTCATCAAACTTATATACAACACAAGCCACCAAAATTATATTTTTCTATCTTCTCCTCCTCTGCCAGATGTAGGAAATCTCAGTTCACCATGAAGACCTGCCACCTAAACCCAAAGAGTCTCCATATTAGCATAGACAAGAACCAATTTTATATGTATGTCAAAAATGATAGCCACACTTTAAAAGCCCACTGCTCAGGTAAAGGAGTTAATGATCTCATCCATATGTCAGGCCAACGATTCATGTGACCCCCGTCATCTGAGTCTCTCTCAGGACCAGCTGTAGGAGACAGTGGGATGGATGCCACCTCCAATGGGGTAGGAATAGGAGTAGTAGACGCCTCTATCCTAGAAGCTGGATAACTCCTGTGCTCAAGAAGTTGATGATTTCCTCAATCTCATCTGTAACATTATTATCAATTCCAATAAAATAAACTTGAAAACTTAACAAAATAAAATTTATGGTACTAGACATTCATTTCATCTTCAACGTACATAGACTTTCATGAAGGGTGTAGAGGAGCATGAACATGGTTAGCCTCCCAGACCAAAGGCTAAGGCAGGCAAGCTTCCGTTGGCGGGGCATCACCCTAGATTGCCTCTATGGCTGAAGACTGAGTTAGGAAACCTTTATGCTGTGGAGCTTGCACAATCATTTTCAAATTCCCTTGCTCGTGGGGTGAGAGCTACATAGGTAGTTGGTTGATCGAATCAGAAGATAAGACAAACACATTAGGAAAGCACACTCCATTCCAGCTCCTCATTTTCATGATTTGTGATGAATCAAATGAATCTTCAATCTCCTCCACCCTTTGTTTCTTCATCATTGACTTCTTCACCAACTTGGACCCCTCAAGCCTAGTCCCTTTAGTTGACCTTTTTGTGTCAATCATTTTCCTCTCATCTTTTGATCTCTTCTCTATCGACCAACCACCTTCATTAGTTTTATTTTTCTAAAAAGTGATCATTGAGCTGAGAGGCTCAATGACAATCATCAAAGCCTTGTCATTCATAGGCTTCTTAGCATTCGACCTCCTCAACCTTACTACAAATGATTGAGGGGAAAGATAATTCAGAAGTGATGAGGGAAAGTAATGATCACATCCTATTTACAGGAAAAAGCGGCACAGAATCTCGGGAGTACAACTATTGACAACATATATTGCTCCTTATGTAAATAATTATTTCATTTAATTCACTTATTCTTATGGCTGTTGTTATTTTTAAAGAGGTAAGAAAGTCAGAGAACTATTTACAATGAAAAAATGTGGCTACAAAAATATTGAGGAGTTCCAAGTGATTACAATAAATGAGCAACAAAAGACTGAGCAATCAAGCATCATCTAGTCAGTCTAATTCGAGGCCGACCAAATCATAGTCCGATCGTACCAAAGAATGACATCCGCCTATACCAATAACCACTTTACTGATACAAGAGCATTCACAAGATCAAAAGTTGCATGTGGGGACTCCTTCTATATAGACTCATCGACCAAAGACAGGCTGCCTCTAACATTATAGTAATGTGCCCTCTAACTAATGAATAATCCTTCAAAAGGACAAAAAGTCTTCATAAGGGATCCCCTCGAAAGGGGACCAAAGATCCTTCAGTTGATCGAATGAATTTTAGTCGGCTGAACAACTATTATATGACCAAGTCAAGTGGATGCAAATACGAAATGTTGCACAGGGCGGTACATATATGGAACGACACCAGTAGTGCTTACAAGGTCAAAATATGTTTGATTCAAATACAGATTTCTAAAAGGTCGAATGTATGTTAAATGATTGCAACGATCTCATTAAATGATGGACAATCATTTAATTCATTAGACCCTTTCTATGACTTGTAAATAAGAGGGTTATTTCTACAGAAAAGCCTACTAAATCTATTCCCAGAGAATTAGTGTTATTTGTGACTTATTCTTTATTTCTCCTACTTTCACTTATCCGCCTCATCCGACCAAGACTATCTCCAGGGTGTGACCCGAATGACTTTTTTGGAATTCAACACATTATAAAAAAATAAGAGCAGTTACATATTGGTCATCTAAAACTTATCATTTACAAATCAACTATTATCTTTCATCCATGTTTCAAATTCTCACTCAAATAACAAAATTCATGACAGAACCCCAACCCTTATTTTTTGTTTTTATCAAATTCTCAATAGTTTGACTGTGAAATGCATAAATACATGGGTTCGATAGTTCAAAAAAATCATATGCATAGTTAATTTGAAATATCAATATATTGAGTGGTCCGTATGTAAAACATTGTGTTTTACAGCCAACGGGCAATTCTTTTTTTTTGTTTACATACCTAACATTTAAACTTTGCTTTTCATATTTATATAACTCAAATCTTTCATATCACTATTTGAACTTTTAATAATTCAAAAAAAATTTCAGGCATAAATTAAGTGATATATATATATATATATATATTGGANCATAAAATTGTTTCACAAAAAAAAAAAATTGTTCAATATAGAAGAGTCATCACCAGGTATGAATCTTAAACTTAACCTTGCGTGAGTCTCTTGAGTCTTTGTAACATGCTTTTCTACTTGACGACTCTTCATAATTCTCTAAGTGTGTGACAATCTAATCCGCCTGCATTGGCATTATAGTATAATATATAAATTAGTATTAGATATTTAAATACTCTAATTAATATGCACTCAAAATTTATTGTTTATATTTCACGTAACAATACTCATGTGATTGGGCATCCATGGACATGTGATTGGGCATCCATGGACAGATCAATGTTCTTTGGGTGAGTTCTCCCAAATAACTCAAGTTCACTAAAAGCTTATTCTTATAATATGAAAACAACAAAATTGCTGATAAAATAAGAAAAATAGATATTTTAGCTAATATTTTACAAGTGATGAATAAAATCGACATGATAACATTCTTTGCTATGCCATCTTTCTTTTTTGTACAATTGTAACAAGCTTCTTATGATTAGGCTTTAACTTGATTATGTTCCATGCCATGATCATCATTGCTTAAGCAAAATATGGTAACAATTTGAGATGGTGGTATACACGTGCTCTAAAAGACTTTTTTATCACTTGCAAAATTGTAAGGTCCCAGACTCCATATGCTATAAATGAGGGTCATCATATTGTAATCAGGTATAGCGATGATGCAGTGGAGTAAAATAAATTTTTTAATGTTAGCATGTTGAATTATACATATTTTTAATATCATAATACTCATAATAAAGTACACCAAAAGCCTATAATTTTAATACTTGACACCTTCCTAGTAACTAATGCCATGAACAAAGCATAGCTTATAGTCATGCTAAGAACATAAGTCATTATTCTTATCCTAACATGAGATTGAATGCCTTATGAATTTTTGAGCTCAACCCCTTGGTGTCATACATAGACATATTAAAAAAGCATTATATCATTTACAAAATGTTTTTAATTTAATAGAAAATTGTTAGCAATATATCTGAATTTTTTTTTGCCTAATGTTATTTTGAGAAATCATGTTATTCATTTGGATTATCTTTGCCTTCACATAGGCCGATCTTAAGAGCATGCTCACTTATTTCAAGCATTCAGATTATCTTTGTTTTGAAAATATATATTGAATTCTCTTAGATGGCTTTTTGAGGTCAATTTAAAGATATTGCTCAAGTCTACATCTTATTTCCAACCACTTTTAAAAGCATCTCCAGTTATTAGTGTATGAAATACAAAGTATTAGTTATACTATTTCCAAAGCAAGATAATAATTTTCTTATGAAATACCATGTATTACATATTCAAATATATGGCTTTAAGGAACAATTAGTGAATTTCTTAGAATTGGTCATTTGTTTATTATTCTTGTTGCACAACCTTTACATGACTTGTTGTTAGAAAATGATTAAAGAGTAGTATAATATTAAAATAAGTCATTCATAATAAGGCACTTTCTTGATAAATAATAATTAAAATCCTTAACTTATATGAATTTGAATATGTATTAACATAATAACTATAATACTCTAAAATCTCAAGGAAGCATAGAAAATGTTAACATGTGCTTGATGTACATTTCTTGAAAGCAATATCATAAATGATTAGTTGAAGATTTTGACAGGTTGCTTTTGAAAAGCGTTAAAATAAGGATGAATTAAAAAATAAGTAAAATAACTACATCTGAAGTAATAATTAGTTTAAAAGTGCTTGGTTTGTCAATGATGGATATCATTTTGAATAATAATAATCTAATTCTAAAATATTAAAAAAAACAAGTAATATATTTTCATGTATAATATAATATCATCAAACATTAGAGCCAAATTATCCCCCTACTATATTCATATCAAAAATATTTTTATATTTGGAATAAATATAAGTAACTCTTATTTTTTCTTCAATAATAAATAAAAGAGGTGATAAAAAAGAGGCAAAATCTAATGAAATTTTTGGATAAATATCAAATCTATGCTGAGATGTGATAAATATATGAAGTTCAAAATGAATGATATGATATAAAGAACAATTTAATGAAGAACAAGATCATAATAGGCAGTGTGAAGCATACCATGAAATTGATGTTTGACATAATGCACTACTTTTGTAGGTTTAGAAAGAGTAATCATGAGATTAATCAATCATCCTAGCAAAATCTGTTATAAAGAAATACTTACAAAAAATATATCATCAATCAATTTAAAATTACAATGACGATACTTGAAATAATTATACCATCAATATAATTAACAAAACTATGAGGATTCAAAAAAGTATAGTAAATTTTAAACTTAACGATTTAAACATGTTTAATAAAGTTATAAGCTTACTTGGATTATGATAAATTATTATTAGGAATACTAGAAGAAATTTTTAATAATAGAAAAATATTGTTAATTGTTCTCGATCCTGTATGTTAAAGCAGTGTTGATGTTCATTTTTAAACATTTAGATATCTTGATTTTACTTTTCTTGAGGACCACACCATCCTTATAAATGAGAAATATGATAGTGGTTATTGTAGTATAGTAAACAAGATGAGCTTAATCTTGTTGATTATAAATTAAAATTTTTAATAATCTTTTTGAATCTTATAAGTTATGCTCAAAGAGCTTATTTGAGAGCTTAGAAAAGCTTAGTATAGCTAACAAAACCTAGATAGAAAATCATGTTTTGCTCATGGGTAGTTATAACAGAGATTGGGGGCATAAATTTTAAATATATGATAAGACTTTAGGATAAGTTCATCAAAGTTAAAAATATACACAACCACAAGGCCTTTAATAATAATTAACTTAAAATATGAATAACAAAAAAATTTCAAATTTTATTAAATCATTTTACATTCATGGCTAGGATTATGTATTATAAAGAGCTAAGCCAAATATGACTATGAGCTTGAAGCAAACTTGATAGTGAATGAATTTTCATTAGAAGAAATTCCGTCATGAATGATCTTAACATTAGAGGGATCACAATCTAATGAACTAAGGATGATGAAGTAGAAGTTGTAAATACAAATTCAACAGAGTTTGTGAAGATCAAGAAACCATATTTGTGATGCAACAATAGAAAAATTTTGGCCTAATCAATTTAACAAATGTTTAGAAATAGAAAAAAGGATATAATTTTTCATATTATTTTTCTCTTTCTATATTCTTTACCAGAATGACTATAAAATACCTTATGATAATACAAACTACTATGTATATCCTCTTTTTCATAATTTATGATTGTGCATATTTTAACATTTTGCTCAAATGTACTAAAAGTTTTTTAAAATGTTGATATATTAAATGATTAAATAAAAAGTGTCAGCTTATTTTCCAAAAGATGGTTCTTGTGGGTCAAACTCAGAAAGTAATCCCTTAAAAAATTTTTATTGGAAATAATTTTTTATCATTTGATGGGAATGCAAATAAGTTTAACAAAAGAAATCAAGTGTAAATCATAAATATTAAGGAATTAAAACCATCTGCATACATATTTGAATTTGGGCTAAAAGTTACCTTTTTTCATAATCAGTTATCCAAGAAAAGACTTATTAAGAGTTTGTCTACTTTTACTTCATGGAGAACAAATGTGAGCATAATTATTCTTTAAAATTTTTATAGTAAATGAAAACATGAAAAAATCTATTTGGTATGCCACGTTCAAATAATTGCCACTTATATATAATTTAATAACACATATTCTCTTCTTCTAAAAAATTCAAAAGCTAATTATATAATATATGAAATTATGTATGCTAAGGAGAATACAAATTTTTCTATATATTTAGAATCAGCTATTGATAGAAGATGTCAATTTGGGAGCTTAAGAAATTTAAAGATTTTTTTCTTAAAATTAAAAAAAAGGGAATGATATTATATATATATATATATATATATATATATATATATATATATATATATATATATATATATATATATATATATAT
>JXCR01135137.1:76405-144326 GCA_002079205.1 Phalaenopsis hybrid cultivar
ATATATATATATATATATATATATATATATAGCTTTCTTACATGCTTATTCTTAGTTTTTTTTTCTTGTTACATTACTATATGAGGTATCTTTATAATTTTTGTGAAGTTAACTTTTAAAGCAATTCATTTTGATATTCAAGCTTATGTAGCATCAAGTCTTTTTATCAAGCATACTAATAGAATGTTTGCATGGATGCTCTCTCAAAATAATCAATCAAGATCATCTCACTTAAGAAGAAATATCTAATTCTCTACTTATGTAGAGCTCTAATACCTTATCTTTACACAAAATGTCTTGTGGGATTTTTTTTTATTGATGTCTCCACCATAGATCTAAGAAGATTTCAATCTAAATTATTAAATATGTCACTTAAAGAATAACATACTAAACTGGTCGATAATAGTATTATCTTTTAATGGATCTAATTACCCATATGAAAAAAATCTCCATGATTTATGAGTCTTTGGAACAAAATATTTTTCCTTACTTTACATAACAAGAACTTTAGCTAGTTTAATTTAGTTTCATTAAAAAGTTTGTTTTGAGTTGATTTATTTCAATTAAATCATGTTTGTTTCAAGTTATAGAAGTAGTTATTTTGGAGTGTGTAAAACATTTTTTAAGTTTGTTTGGAGATAAGTTATTTGGTTTAAGTTTGCTTTATCAAAAATTATGTTTTTCTTCATCCAATGACACCTATATAATAAATGGGATAAGGCTGTTTATTTTATATGTTCTAGTTTTTAGTACTAGCAATGAATACCAGTAAACTATCATAGGATTTTAGAATGGACAACTCTAGTGTGTGTGCTATCCTCGATTTTTTTTATGTTGATTAACCTATGATTTCAATGTTTACTTACGTAGATTTAAATTGCATGATTTTGAGTTAGTGTATTTTAATTTGATTTTGTTATTTGATATTTAATTCATGATAATTTATTATTCATGGTTAATATCAAGAGTTCTTATGATTTTTATTTCTATTAATTTGTCTTTTATTTGCAAAATTCAAGCTTCTTCTAATTTATGTTTTCATTTGGTATACTATCCTAAGTTTATTTCTTTCTCCTACGATTGGCTTCTAGTGTTTAGTTCAATTTTTTTTGTTGATCTTTACATTTCAAGAATAAGTATTTTTGAAGCCTCTCATGCTTAAAATTCTCATATTTAAGTCTTATTCACATGCTTATTAATATTTCTCAAAGATTATTATGCCCACCAAAAGGGAAGCTTTTATAAAGTACTTTGTCATGTAAAAATATTAACAATATGAATTTGCTTATTTATGAAAGATGTGTGGATGGAATGACCCAAGACTGATATGTTTAAGGGCAAAGTTTATTAAATAAAAGTTCATAGAATGAAATAGGTTCATTCATGAAGTTATTATCAATCAAGAATAAATGAAATTAGACAGAATAAAGAGTTTCCTTCTTCACAATGCTGCAAAGAAGGAAATATTATATTTTTGTGGATTCTTTCCTTTTAGCTGAATATTTAGATTAGGAATATGTATTAATTAAGTTACTTAATTTTGATTATATAGAATATTATATACCTAAAATAGATTGTACAAACTATTATTTATTCAAATGAAAGCAAAAGAAAATGCATTCAGCCTATTTGCTCAAAATTATGACATGGTATCAGAGCTTTAATCGGTCTGAATCCTTGAAATATTAGCTTTTGTTATCTTTGGCCAGCATCTTTGACTGCTTCCTCACCGGAGCGCTCATTCATGTCTTTGAGTTCTACGACATGTTCGTCCGGATCCCGGTAGAACTCAAATGAGCGAACGAATGAAGGATATTTGAAGTCAAATGGCAAATACTGTAGAACTCAAATGGCAGATACCACACCAGATACAGACTTCAAGATCTTTGAGTTCTCAAAAGTTCACTCTGGTGCAGTATATTTCTTTGTTTGAGTTCTGTCGCAATTCACTCATTTGCTCAGAGTTTTGCCTCGATCCAATCTGTTCGATCATCATGATTTTGAGTGCTTCAAGCTTCACCTCGCTCTTTGATCTTTGACCCTAGCCTTTCACTTTGATTTAGATCAACATTTTTGAATTTTATTTATCTTGGTTTTCTTTGATTTTTAGTTGATTTTGATCGACGGTCAATTTATTTAGAATGTCTTTTGAAATATTAGCTATCAGATTTATAGGAAAGAATTATTTTGCAATGGAATTTTAGCTCAGAATATTCTTAAAAGGGAAGGAGCTTTGGGGCCATATTGATGGGTCTTCCTCAGCTCTTACTGAGGCAAAAGATCTTGGTCAATGGTAAGCAAAGGATGCTCAGATTGTTTACTATATTTTGGGATCTATTGAGGCTCATATGGTGAACAATTTATGATCCTTTGACATAGCTAAAGAAATGTTAGAATACTTGAAACACGTTTATAATCAAGATAATTATGCGAAATGCTTCCAATTGAACTTGACATGAGTAATTATAGTCAAGGCAATCTTTCAATTGAAAAATATTATTCTGGCTTTCTAAATTTATGGAGTGAATATACGGGTACTATCTTTGTTAAGGTGTCAAAGGAGAACTTAGCTAGTCTTCAAGCTATTCATGAAGAAAGTCATTGTGATCAATTTTTAATGAAATTGAGACCTAAATTTGAAACTGCTCGAGCTGGGTTGCTGAATAGAGATCTGGTTCCTTGTTTGGATCTTTGTTTTGGGCAATTACTACAAAAATAACAAAGATTGATGACACAAGCTACTATCAGTACAACAGGTGGATCATCAGAAATAAATAATATGACATATGCTGCTAAAGCCAATAGGAGTGCAGTGCTACAACTATAAGAAATTTGGTCATATTGCACGGAATTGTGAAAATAAGGTATGTACTTATTGCAAAAAAAAGTGATATACTCTTACAGAGTGCCCAACATGACCCGAAAATCACAAACCACAAGCACTTCATACCACGGTATCTGACACTCACAATTCTGGCTCAACTTCATAGTTGCTGACAATAATCAATCAACTATCATACTTTATATAGTTCAACAGATGATTCTTTCTGCATTTTCTGCTCTCGACCTTCAAGGGAAAGGTAAAAATATTTCTTTTGTTCCTTCTCCTTGGTTTGTCAATTCAGGCACATCAAATCTTATGACTAACAGAGATGATTTATTGCATAATCAACTACCGTACACTGGTACTAAACATATCAGATTGTTAATGAAAATAATATCCCAATTATGACAGTTGGCGATATTAATTCATCCTTCAAACATGTCTTGGTTTCTCCTAAATTATCTATTGACTTACTCTCTGTTGGTCAAATTATGGATAATAAGTGAAGTACAGTTTTCTCGTGATGGTTGTATTATGCAGGATCAGGTGTCAGGGAAGGTCATAGCAAATGGGCCTAAAGTGAACAGACTGTTTCCATTACAATTCACTGTTTCTCAAAATATTTCATTAACATCTTTAGTTGTTGAGAATAAGATGGGCGTCTGGCATAAAAGACTAGGTCATCCAAATGATATCGTGCTGAAGCATTTACGTAAAAGTGGTGTTTTTTATTCTACAGATAAGAGTTTAGTAGTTGACTGCTTTGTTTGTAAACTTGGAAAAAGTAAGACATTACATTTTCCTATTTCAAGTAGTCGTGCCAATAAATGTTTTGACATTATTCATAGTGATATTTGAGGAATTACACCATTTATTTCACATGCTCAATATAAATATTTTGTGACATTATTGATGATTACAGTCAATTTACTTGGATCTACTTTTTACATTCCAAAATAGAAGTATTTACTATATTCCAAACATTTTTAGCATATGTTGAAACTCAGTTCTCCACTCGCATTAAAATCTTACGATCTCACAATGGCGGTGAATACATGTCTCATGAGTTTCAAGCATTTCTCCATAACAAAGAGATTGTTTCACAACGTTCATATCCCTACACACCGCAGCAAAATAGAGTTGTTAAATGAGAAAATTGACATCTATTGGATATTGTGCTCACATTACTGACATAATATTTTGTTTCAACTAATATTTGGACTGAAGCTTTATCTACTGCAGTTTATCTCATTAATTGCTTATCATCTCAACAATTGAAGTATGAGTCTCCCTACTATCAAATTTTTTATAAACACCCTAATTATCAAATGCTACATACTCTCAGATGTGTTTGCTTTGTTCATCTACTTGCTCATGAATGTCATAAGTTGGCAGCTCAGTAAGTACGATGTGACTTTATGGGGTACAATCCTAATAAAAAAGATTTTGTCTTATGATTCGATTAATAATCAATTGCATACTTCTCAAAATGTGATTTTCTATGAATATGAATATTACTTTCTGCATCATGTATCCACAACAGATACAGTTATACTTCCACAATTTGATAATTCTTCTGCTGATAAACGATTCAAACCCCATTCACCTTCAATCCACCCGACTCTGATCCAAAAATTATTCCAATAAGTATTCAACGATCAATCCAACGTATCCGTCCTCCAGATAGATATGGGTATTCTGCAATTTTAACTAATACTGCTATTCCTACTTCTTAATTTTAGGCTGCTAAACAAACTTGCTGGGTCAAAGCCATGCAAGAGGAACTTCAGGGACTTCAAGGCAATCACACTTGGGATATTGCTTCATGTCCTACAAGTGTTAAATCCATTTGTTATAAATGGGTTTATTCTCTTAAACTCTGATATGATGTCTCTCTTGAGAGAAATAAGGTAAGATTCGTAGCTCTTGGCAATCGACAAAAATATTGGATTTTGTTAGGATGAAACATTTGCACCTGTGGCTAAGATGACAATTGTCCAACTGGTTTTATCTATTGCTGCATCTAAAGGCTAGTTCTTAAAATAGATGGATGTTAAGAATGCATGCTTACATGGTGATCTCAAATAAGATGTCTATATGACTCCTCCTCTAGGCTTATTTTCTACACCTTCACAAGATGTTTGTAAGCTCAAGCGGTACTTATACCATTTGAAATAGGCTCCAAATGCCTGGTTTGAAAAGTTTAACAATACTATTCTTAGCTTCTCTTTTTTCAAAGTCAGTTCGATTCATCATTATTTCTTTTTAAGACTGACAAGGGAATTGTTTTGTTATTAGTCTATGTTTATGATATTCTCATCACCGGATCTGAAAATCAATTGATGTCTTAGCTACAAAAATGTCTTCAGGGTTCTTTTCATACAAAAGATTTAGAACATTAACTTATTTCTTAGAACTCGAGGTTCACTCTTCTGCCACTGGTATTTTTCTTCATTAGCACAACTACGAAGGGACTCATTGCTTTAGCTGGTCTTCAAGATGGTCCCTCCTCTGATACTCCTTTGGAAGTAAATGTCAAATATCAATAGAATGATGGTGAATTTTTATCTGAACCATCTCTATATGGACAACTAGTTGGCAGTCTCAATTATCTAACTATTACGCATCCTGATATTTCATTTGCTGTGCAACAAGTTAGTCATTTTATGCAAGCACCTACACATCTTCATTTAAATGTAGTTCAACATGTTATTTCATATTTGAAAGGTATATCTCATTGTGGTTTGTTCTTTTTTGCGGAGTCTCCTATCACCTTAACAGCTTATAGTGATATATTTTGGGCTGGTTGTTATGATATGCACCGATTTATTATTGGATGGTGCATGTTTCTCGGCAACTCTTTAATCTAGAGGAAGAACAAAAAATAAGATCGAGTGTCTAAGTCATCTAATGAATTAGAATATCGCGTTACGTCCTCTGCTTTTTTGGAGATCATTTGGCTTTGGGGCGTGCTAGCTGAGCTAGGGTTTTCTCAGCTTGAGTCTACTTCTCTTCATGTAGATAATACCAGTGCTATCCAGATTGCTGCTAATCCTGTTTTTAATGAATGCACGAAACACATTGAAGTGGACATTCATTTCATTCAAGAAACATATGAGGAGGGTGTTATATCTCTTGCTTATATCACTTGTGATCTTCAAACGACTGATATATTTACTAAGGTTGTTTCTCGACAGTGTCATCAGTTTCTTGTCAGTAAATTGATGCTTCTTGATCAACCAACATCAATTTGAGGAGGATATCAATCAGCAATAAATGAAATTAGATAGAATAAAAAGTTTCCTTCTTTGCAATGCTGCAAAGAAGAAAATATTATATTTTTGCGGATTCTTTCCTTTTAGTTGAATATTTAGATTAGGAATATGTATCAATTAATTTACTTTATTTACATTATACTAAATATTATGTACTTAAAATAGATTGTACAAACTATTATTTATTGGAATGAAAGCAAAGGAAAAGCCATTCAGCCTATATGCTCAAAATATTGACAGTTATACCTATGAATATATAAGTATTGCTTAAACTAATCTACTCAAGAGGATTTGAAAAGCCTATGTATTATTTTTATATTTACTGGTAGGCTCACTAAAAGTGTTATTGCATCTATATTTGAAAAAAAAAAATCATTTTGAAAATGATTTTCTTGATGTTAGAATTGTTCTAATTTCATTCTTTAAAGTTTAAGTTTTGGGAAAGTATAAGCTTGAATTGTTTAAGTTAAAAATTTTAGGTCCTTGGAAAGTTTTAGGTTTGAATTGCTTAAGTTTGTTTCTTAAATTTAGGTTTAGAAAGGTTTTACTTAGGCTTTAATATCCATATATATATANTTTTTTAAAAGAGTTTTGGCCAATTTATTTATTTTAGCTTTTATTTTAAATATTTTTATTAATTTTATTTTCCAAAGTATTTTAGCTATTTTTTATTTTGATTTTAGTTTTAAAAATTATTATTAACTCAATTTTTCAAAAAACTTTTGGTTAGTTTATTTTTCTTCTCTTTAATTTTTTTTCTTAAAAAGTATAATTAATTCTTTTTTAAAGAGTATTATTTAATTTAATTTCTTAAATTTATCTTTACAGAGTGTTGTAACATTTAAAAATAAACTTTATCAATTTGTTGGTTTTAATATTAGTTTAAAGCAGTTGAATTAATTTTATTACTTTATTCCATTTTATTTATTATTTTTGTTAAGCTTTTTTGAAAATGGCTTCTAAATACATTTTAATTTTTGTTTTAAAATTTCTCTCTAAAGTATTTAAAAAAGGTTTATCCTATACTTGAACCTTTATATCGAAAACTAATTTTCAGCACATTTAGTTTGTAAACAAAATGTTCTTTTAGGGTACACATTATATATATATATATATATATATATATATATTGTTGGCTTGCTTCCATGATGCTCTGTTAGGGTTTCTGCGGGATGGCTGACTTCAGCTCTTGCTGTGGAGTTTTTTCTGCCTTTCTTGTTTGTAATTTCTTGCTTTTAGAGTGTTTGTGGTTTTTGATTTTCTTCTTGTTGTGGTTCGCTGATTTTCCTTTTTCCCGGGTGAGTTGGGGTTTGAATTTTTTATTGTTGCATTGGTTTTTAGTTGAAGTTCTTATGTGGGCTTGAATGCTTTTTGTTCTGCTTTCTGTTCTGCCTTCTGCCTCTCTACTGAAGTGTGTGGATTGCTAAAGTTACTCCTATTGATGTTGACACTAACCCTCAATGGACCAAAGCCACCTATGCTAGTGTGGTGGGTAAGGGACAAGAAACTTTGCAAAATGCTGAACTCTTGGTTTTCCTACAATCATTCCATGATGCTGCTGTGGGAAAGGAACCTTATCAGCTCATTAACCCCTTAGTTGTTAAAGATGGAAAACATGCTATTTATTACAATGAAGAGGAACTTGTCACACAGAAGGTTGAGTGCAAATCTATTCTTATTGGCCAATTCCAACTTGGACACCCCAAAATGGAAATTGTTGGAAGGTTCTTTGATAATTTCCCCTTTGTTGGTGCTTGACAGTTGAGTCTAGTTGATGACCGAAACATTATGATCAAGTTAGCTTTAGAAAAGGACTATGCTAGACTATTTGCCAAGCAAACAATATCCATGGATGGTATCCCCATGAAGCTTGTTAAATCGGTTCCTAACTTTGATCCTATCAAAGAGCCTCCCATTGTCCTTATTTGGTTCAAATTACCTTGACTGCCTCTACATTTATTTAATCATAAAGTCCTTTTTAATATTACACTTTCTTTGGGGAGACCATTGATGATGGACTTCCCTACCTTTAATCTATCCAGACCCTCAGTAGCAAGAATTCTATTGGAGAGGGACATCACTCTCCCTATGGTAGAAGAAATCTGGCTTGGATCCAAAGAGGAGGGGCACTGACAGAAAATTATTATGGAGAAAAAACCTTATTATTTCTCTCACTACAAAATGTTTGGACATACCTTTGACAGGTGTTATAGGTTGCACCCTACCAACAAGAAGAAAGCCACAAATTCTACAGAAAATGGAACTACTATTGTTGCTAATAAAAGACTTCCTAGGAGTAAATGTTGAAGTGAATCAACCCCCCACTGTTGAAGCAATCAAAAGAGCTAAAGCTCCTTCTAGCCATCAAAATTTACACATTGCACCCTCCATAGAAACCCCAAATCCTATACCCCCTACTGGTCCATCTTAGAAGAAGGGGAATGCAGCATTGTGATTCCTCCACAACCTAGTAAACCTGTGCATGAAAAGGTTGTAGGCACTTCCTCAGTTACTAAAAAGGATTCTACAAGACCATGTAAGGAATTGATGGTAGAAATGAATCAACTATTGGAGAAAGATTGGCAAGTTCAGAAGGCAAGGAAGAAAAAGAAAGCCAATTTGGAAGAGAAGAAAACTTTGGCCGATACATATAATACTGACAGCTCTCAAACATCTCAAAGGAAGTCACCCACCCAAGTTAACAAGAGGAAAACTAGATCTAGATCTCAGCCCTCCTTACACCCACCTTCTCAACATGATTAATTTTCTTTTTTGGAATGTTAGGGGCATTGCTCACCCCTCTTCCATGAAAAGAATTTTACATCTCAATAAAAAACACAAACTCTGGTGCATTGCCATTTTAGAACCTCTGGTTCATAAAAATCCATAGCAAATCTTTTCTAGATTTATTGGTTTTTCACATTTTTCTAACAACAATAACAAAATGTGGAAGTTTTGTAGGAAGGAGATGATTTGGGATATTTGATACACCAAAAATATATGCATTTTTAGACCCATATTTTATACTCATTTTTTGTGATATACTTTAATGAAAGCATTTTTATGTTTTCTTGCAGGTTGTTGAATTTTTGGACTTGAAGCAAAAATGATCGAATTTAGAGCAAAAATGAAGAAGTTGAAAACTTGTTCAGCACCGATGGCGCCAGAAGCAGCTCCGACGGCGCCGTTTGACAGAGATCAGCAAATTAAATTGCGGAAGACTGACACTGATGGCACCAATGTCGGTTCAGTCCCTGTTTCTAAAAGATTTGATGAATTTGGATGCTTTTTGAAGAGATTTTTGAGGTACCTATTGGAGAACCGACTCTAGGCTTTATTTGGGGCCAAAATTGATCAGAAAAGTGCTCTTTCTGACATCTCATCGCCTCAATTCAACCTTCTACGCATCACACATTCTTCCATTTTTCATTTCACAACCATTTAAAGTCCATTGTTATTATAATTTAGAGTTTTGTGGTGAGATTAAGTGTGAAATCTTCTCTAAGTGTGTTGGAGAAAAAAAAAGTGAGAGATTTCTTCTTCTTACATTTCTTAGAAGAGGCTATAACGGATTTGCTTTGAGAAAGAGTTTCAGATAAGTGTTGTTTGTTTTTTAGTTTTGTATGAACTTTCTTTTATATATGAAATTTGTGTTTTGTTGTATCTTTTTTAAGAAGTCTGAGTAATTTACTTTATTTTTCTCCGTACTCTGAGATATGGTGAAATGAAGAGATAATATGGATGTGCCAATATTAAAATATAAAATACTTTATCTTTCTCCCTACTCTAAGATATGGTGAAATGAAGAGATAATATGGATGTGCCAATATTAAAATATAAAATAAATTGTGACTATGAGATATGATGAAATGAAGAGATAAAATGAATGTGCCATAATTAAAATATAAAATAAATTGTGATGATTTTGAAGTGAAGAGATAATATGGATGTGCCAATATTAAAATATAAAATAAATTGTGATGATTTTTCAACGAAGTTAATTTATTTTTTGATCTGACCAATTGAATTGTTAAAATATGTTGTGAAATATATGATCTGGTAAATAGAGTATGAGTTCTACAATAGAATGAGGATCACATTTGATTCCATGAAGGAGAATTTTGTTCATGGAATTAAGTGCAAATAAATAAGGAAATATACTTTGTTGGGTGTAGAATTGAAGATTTATTAGGGTGACAGACTAAAATTCCCAATTCATTCTTAGTGTTTAAAAACTCAAGTGAGTGTTAGCCTTCAGGTGAAGGGAAGTGGGAGCTCTGGAGTGGGAATCAGTATCCTCCTAGCCTAGCCATGGATTTAGGAACTAAACCTAGGATTAGCCAATGATTTTCTATAATACTGTATCAGGGTAGATAATTAAAATTTCTCCTATTTGACATAATACATATTAAAGCCATTTATCTCATCTCATTTTATCAAAATCTCATTGTAGTGGGAAAGATACTTTTTCACATAAGAAATCTTCATCACATAAACATAGCTTAATAGTTTAATAGTTACTGTTTAAACTTTGTATTTCAGTTTTATTACTAGTTAAATAATTTAGTTCTCATAATATCTCAACATTCAAAATTAGTGATAGTAATTTTGTTTTGACTTTCTGTGAATTTCCTAGTAAATTTATCATTTCAAATTTAAACCTTCGTAGGATTGATATTTGGGGCTTAAATAGAAAGTCCTTTATTAGTTGATAACAATACATATACTTGCGTAGAATCCCAACATTAATTGCTTAAATTTCTAATTCATAAAATAATACATCAAGCTTTTGGCACTGTTGCATAGCGGAGTCAACTATATAATTTTTACACAGCTATATTTCACTCAGGATCAAGTTTTTTGCGCCGTTGTCGGGGAGGGTAACAATAAATTAAATAGATTTGGTAAAGTAGGAAATTTAGAGATAATTGATTAGAAGAATTAAAAAAATTAAAAAAAAAATTAAAAATCCAAAAAGAAAATATATATTTATTTAAGAGTTATTTTTAAGAAATTTTTCTTTGTTAATTAAATTTGTTTATGCGAAATATTGGATATGGAGGTTTAGTACCTTACAATTCAGAATTAGAGCGTACTATTAGAAAAATTCAAAAACAACAAAAAGAAATTAAAAACTTAAATGATATGGAGAATATCAAATAAACGAAAATCGACAAAGACTTTTAAAAGATTATGCTAATCCGACAGCAGATGAACTTCATTTGACTATTCAAAATTCTGATGTTGCTGCTAATTCATTTGAGCTTAAATATGATATTATCAAAATGGTACAAAATAATCAGTTTAGAGGAACACCTACTGAAGATCCAAACTTACATCTTGCTAGTTTTCTTTAAATTTGTGCTACATTTAACATGATGGAGTGTCTAATGATGTTGTTAGGCTTAGAATTTTTCCTTTTTCATTAAGGGATAAATTTGTTAGGCTTAGACTTTTTCCTTTTTCAATAAGGGATAAAGCCAAGGCTTGGTTAAATTCATTAGCACTTGGATCAATCAGGACTTGGGAAGAACTATCACAAAAAATCTTAGCTAAATATTTTCCACCCTCAAAAATTGCTAAGCTTAGAAATAATATTACATCATTTTGTCAGTTTGAAGGGGAATCAATATATGAAGCTTGGAAAAGATTTAAAGATCTTCTTAGAAAATTTTCACACCATGCTCTACCAGATTGGTTAATAATTAAAACATTTTATAATGCTTTAGTAGGATCACTTAAATCTATTATAGATGCTGCTGCAGGTGGATGACTAATGTCAAAACCTTTTGATGAAGCATATTCTTTAATTGAAGAAATAACTACTAAAAATTTTCAATGGCCCTCTGAAAGAGAAAATCCTAAAAGAGTAGCTAGTATTCATGATTCTGATGCAATTTCTATTTTACCATCTCAAATTTCTGTTATTTCGAAAAAAATTGATCAAATAGGAGTGAACTATTCTCAAATACCCCCAGTATTAGAGGAAAATTCCTAGTAACATATCATTAATACTCAATCATCTTATGAAACTTTAAATTCTATAAATAATTGAAATAATAATCCCTATTCTAACTTTTATAATCTTGGTTGGAAAAATCATCCAAATTTTTGTTGGAAAAATTATAACATTTTGGTGAATCCCTCCGGAAATTTGAATAACCAAGGAAATCCTAGTTATCAACCTTATTACCCTCCTGGATTTAACTCTAACCCTAACCCACAAGTTAAGGAAAAGAAGTTGACAATGAAAGAAGTAATGTTAAACATGGGAAATCAAATATAGAATCAAGGGGCTACTATTAGAAATATTAAAAATCAATTAGGACATATTGCTACTGCACTCAGTAACATACCCTTAGGAATTCTTCTGAGTACGGTGGAATTTAATCCAAAAGATCATAATACGGAGCAAATTAAAGTTATTCAATTATGAAGTAGAAAAGAAGTTGAAACAAGGATATAAAGAGAAACTGAAGTTAATGAAAAGAAGGAAGCAATGGAAAGTAAACCAAAATGAAAATAAACAAACACAAGGTCCTTTAGAAAAACCATTACCTCCGTTTCCTCAAAGACTGAAGTAGAAGAACAAAGATAAATAATTTTCAAAATTTTTGGAAATCCTTAAGAAGTTAAAAATAAACATTCCTTTTATTGAAGCTTTAGATCAAATGCCAAGTTACGTGAAATTTATGAAGGATATACTAAACAAGAAAAGGAAGTTTACAGATCATGAGACCGTTGCACTCAGTGAAGAGTGGGATGTACTAAATAAGAAAAGGAAGTTTACATATCATGAGATCGTTGCACTCAGTGAAGAGTGTAGTGCTATTATTCAGAAAAAGTTTCTTAAAAAATTAAAAGATCCTTGTTGTTTTACTATACCTTGTGCTATTGATGAAAAGTTTTTTTGGAAAAGCTTTAGGTGATTTAGGAGCGACCTTTATTGATCTTTAAACGCTTAGATTTGGGAGAGATTTCCCCTACTATTGTAACTCTTTAATTGGCTAACCGATCAATAACTTATCCAAAAGGAGTTATAGAGGTTGTATTAGTAAAAGTCAATAAATTTATTTTGCCTGTAGACTTTTTAGTGTTGGATATGGAGGAAGATAAAGAAATTCCTATTATTTTGGGGAGACCATTTCTTGCAACAGGGAGAGTCGTGATAGACGTGCAAAAAGGAGAATTAATAATGAGTTAATGATCAAAAAGTAACATTTAATGTTGCAAAAACTATGAAATATCCAACAATTGAAAAAGATAATGAATGTCTTAGGATGAAGTAACTGATTATTTGAGTAATGAGCAATTTAAGATTGAGTTTGAAGACAACCTAAAGAAAGGAGAATTTTTATAAAACAAGGATGAAATAAAAGAAGAAGATTTGGATTATATTCAGGGCAAATTTGAAACTTTAGACTTCTTGGAAAACGATAATAAAAATCTTATTCCTTCAAGTATTAAACCATCTGAACTTGAACTAAAAATATTACCTACCCATTTAAAATATGTGTTTTTAGGAGAGTCCTCTACATTGCCTATTATTATATTTTCTGAATTAACAGAAATTCAAGAACAAAAATTAATAAAAATGTTAAAAAAATATAAAAAGGCTTTTCGATGGACTTTAGGAGATATTAAAGGAATTAGTCCTTCTACTTGTATGCACAGAATACCATTTGATGAAAAATATAAAATTAAAGCTGATCCTCAGAGGAGATTAAACCCAATAATAAAAGAAGTTGTTAAAAAAGAAATTTTAAAATGGTTAGATGCTAGAATTATATATCATATTTAAGACAGGGTTTGGGTAAGTCCAATTCACAGTGTTCCCAAGAAAGGAGGAGTGACCGTTGAAGAAAATGAGAAAAATGAATTAATACCAATAAGACAGGTTACTAGTTGGTGAATTTGTATTGACTATAAACCAAGATTAATTAGATGGATACTTTTATTATAAGAGTTTGATTTTACTGTAGTTGATAGAAAGGAAAATGATAATCAAATAGTTGATCATTTATCTAGACTAGAAAGAGAAACATTAGTTAATTTTGCAAATGAAATTTTAGAGAATTTCTCTGATGAACAATTACATAGTATTGATGAAATTAATGTACCGTGGTATGCCGATATAGTAAATTATATTGTAAGTGATATTCTACCACCTGATATAAAAAATCCACAATTTAAGAAATTTATATATGATTCAAAATTGTATTTTTTGGGATAACCCATATCTATATAAATAATGTAAAGATTTTATTATTAGAAGATGCACACCTTGTGAGGAAACTCAACAAATAATTGATAGATGCCATGATTCTGAATTTGGAGGACATTTTGGAACGAATAGAACTGTATATAAGATTTTGCAAGTTGGATTTTATTGGCCTACTATTTTTTAGAGATGTTAATAAATATATTAAAACATGCGATCGATGTCAACGAGTAGGAAATATTTCTATAAGAAATGAAATGCCTCTAAATTACACATTAGAAGTTGAAATTTTTGATGTGTGGGGTTTAGATTTTATGGGACCATTTATGCCTTCATTTGAGAATCTATATATATTACTTCCTATTAATTATATGTCCAAACGGATTGAAGCTATTGCTGTAGCTAGATCTGATGCTCAGAGTGTTTCTAAATTTTTTATTAAAATATTTTTACAAGATATGGAATGTCGAGAGTAATTATTACAGATGGATGATCTCATTTTAGGAATAAGAGAATCGAAAATTTGATTAATAAATATGATATTGTGCATAGATTCTATGCCGATTATCATCCTCAAACTAGCGGTCTAGCAGAGATATCAAATCGTGAAATCAAACTAATTTTAGAAAAAACTGTAAATCCTTATAAATTGGATTAGTCTACTAGATTATATACTGCATTATGGGCATACAAAACTGCTTATAAGACTCTCATAGGAATGCCCCATATAAATTTATTTTTGAAAAAACATGTCACTTATCAGTAGAATTAGAGCATAAAGCATTTTGGGCTATTAAGAAAATTAATTTTAATTTAAAGGATGCTGGTGAGAAAAGATTATTGCAACTCAATGAACTTGAGGTGATTAAAAATGAAGCATAATGATAATGCAAAAATCTATAAAGAGAAAATGAAAATATGACATGATTGTAGATTAATCAAAAGAAGTTTGAACCTGGATAAGAAGTTTTATTATATAATAAAACATTAAGATTATTTCAAGGAAAACTGAAATCTAGATGGTTAGGACCATTTAGAGTGATTAACGTCTATCATTATGGAACTGTTATTGTTAAAGATCCTAACACTAGAAATATATTTAAAGTTAATGGGCATCAATTGAAACATTATTATGAAGGGCATATAACATAATTTAAAGAAGTTTTAATGTTAAGTCAACCCAACTAATCAAATGGTATGTCGGGTTTATGATGTTAAACCAAGCGCTCTATAGGAGGCAACACACACACACACACAGATATATATATATATATATATNACAATAGGCTATAGTGGGTTGCAAGGCATCAAGTGCTGGCTAGTAATGGCAGCCAAGGGTGGGAGGCGATGGCAACCGACTGTGGCGGGCGACTGACGTCGGACTATAGTTGGCTTCGAGCAAGGACAGAAGGAGATCGACGACAATGGTATATAGTGGACATCGGATGACAACAGGTGGTAGCAGACAATGGCTGACAGCCAACAGAGCTTGTGGCGAACAACACAAGTGAAGGCAGGTGCATCAGCATACGAAAGTGGTGTGGGCAACAATGACATGGTGTGGGCAACAATGACACTACATAATCAGTATATTTGGAATTCACCAAAATCCAATGAATCTCATTTACATTGAAAATTAACTTGAGTTTGAATTCCAAACAGTTTAGAATTTTACATTGCGTTTGTTTTTCTTCCGATCAAATGCCTTAATTTTTAAATCGCCCGCGATAGGAATAGAGTGTGCTTCCTTTTGTTGGTGCCAAATAACCCCTAAAATGAAAATTTGGACGAAAAGAGAAGATAAAATTATTGATAGCAAATTTAATTTAAGCCAGGCAAATAGTCCTTCACAAATTTATAATAAATGAATTATTAGCACTTAATCACACAATGCACTTATAAAATATTTGAGATTTTTTTAGACCGACATACGACAAACTTGCAAGTATTTTAAGATAAACTTCTATGCTTATTTTGTGATGAAAAAAATAGTTTAAGATGGATTTGTGACAACTTGTTTTTCACTAAAAAGTAAATGGTTTTTTGCAGTCAATTGTGACCAATTCCGTTGTAATTCTACGAATAAATGTTGCAAAGCTAAAGCCTTAAGTAGTCTATAATTCATCACAAACTCATCATAAATTTGGATGTCCCTCATGAATACAACATAACCATATGTTTATTATTTATTGAAAATTATCCAATTATTTTTAAAATACTAAACATTCATAAATAGCTCGATCACATAACAAACATTGTAATATTATGAACATTATAATTATACCATCATCATTATTATCATTGTCATCCTTGGCAATTTGGTTTCTTCTACACAGGTTTTACTTTTTAAATTATCTCATAGTCTAAGTATTGATAAGTTGTTCCTTTAGGCTTTCACATACTTCAAGCTCTATTTATAACTCTTGATTACGTAACAACCCAACGTGGGAAGATTTACTATCATAAAATTGCTTCACTAAAAAAAAATTGTTCAATATAGAAGAGTCATCACCAGGTATGAATCTTAAGCTTACCCTTGCCTGAGTCTCGNGAAAAAGAAATACAATGCTTCAAGCTCTATTTATAACTCTTGATTACGTAACAACGTGGGCAACAATGACACCACATAATCAAATACTTAGAGCTTGAACTCACCTATCATCATCCTTGGCAATTTGGTTTCTTCTACACAGGTTTTACTTTTTAAATTATCTCATAGTCTAAGTATTGATAAGTTGTTCCTTTAGGCTTTCACATACTTCAAGCTCTATTTATAACTCTTGATTACGTAACAACCCAACGTGGGAAGATTTACTATCATAAAATTGCTTCACTAAAAAAAAAATTGTTCAATATAGAAGAGTCATCACCAGGTATGAATCTTAAGCTTACCCTTGCCTGAGTCTCGCGAGTCTTTGCAACATGCTTTTCTACTTGACGACTCTTCATAATTCTCCAAGTGTGTGACAATCTAATCCGCCTACATTGGCATTATAGTATTATATATATTAGTATTAGATATTTAAATACTCTAATTAATATGCACTCAAAATTTATTGTTTATATTTCACATAACAATACTCATGTGATTGGGCATCCATGGACATATCAATGTTCTTCGGGTGAGTTCTCCCAAATAACTCAAGTTTACTAAAAGCTTATTCTTATAATATGAAAACAATAAAATTGCTGATTAAATAAGAAAAATAGATATTTTAGCTAATATTTTACAAGTGATGAAGAAAATCGGCTTGATAACATTCTTTGTTGCCATCTTTCTTTTTTGTACAATTCTGACAATCTTCTTATGATTAGGCTTTAACTTGATTATGTTTCATGCCATGATTATCATTGCTCAAACAAAATATGGTAACAATTTGAGATGGTGGTATACATGTGCTCTAAAAGATTTTTTGATCACTTGCAAAATTGTAAGGTCCCAGACTCCATATGCTATAAATGAGGGTCATCATGTTATGATTGGGTATAGCGATGATGCAGTAGAGTAAAATAAATTAGTTAATGTTAGCATGTTGAATTATATATATTTTTAATATCATAATACTCACAATAAATTACTCCAAAAGCCTCTAATTTTAATACATGACACCTTCCTAGTAACTAATATCATGAACAAAGCATAGCTTATAGTCATGCTAAGAACATAAGTCATCATT
This sequence comes from Phalaenopsis hybrid cultivar, assembly GCA_002079205.1. NCBI lineage: Eukaryota > Viridiplantae > Streptophyta > Magnoliopsida > Asparagales > Orchidaceae > Phalaenopsis > Phalaenopsis hybrid cultivar. Next base: position 94,403 of record JXCR01135137.1, read on the forward strand.
CTTATCCTAACATTAGATTGAATGCCTTTTGAATTTTTGAGCTCAACCCCTTGGTGTCATACATAGACATATAAAAAAAGCATTATATCATTTACAAAATATTTTTAATTTAATAGAAAATTGTTGGCAATATATCTGAATTTTTGTTTGCCTAATGTTATTTTGAGAAATCATGTTATTCATTTGGATTATCTTTGCCTTCACAGAGGTCATTCTTAAAAGCATGCTCACTTATTTCAAGCATTCAGATTATCTTTGTTATGAAAATATATATTGAATTCTCTTAGATGGCTTTTTGAGGTCAATCTAAAGATATTGATCAAGTCTACATCCTATTTCCAACCACTTTTAAAAGCATCTCCAGTTATTAGTGTATGAAATACAAAGTATTAGTTAGACTATTTCCAAAGCAAGATAATAATTTTCTTATGAAATACCATGTATTACATATTCAAATATATGGCTTTAATGAACAATTTGTGAATTTCTTAGAATTGGTTATTTGTTTGTTAATCTTGTTGCACAACCTTTACATGACTAATTGTTAGAAATTGATGAAAGAGTAGTATAATATTAAAAAANCTTTCTTATGAAATACCATGTATTACATATTCAAATATATGGCTTTAATGAACAATTAGTGAATTTCTTAGAATTGGTTATTTGTTTATTAATCTTGTTGCACAACCTTTACATGACTAATTGTTAGAAATTGATGAAAGAGTAGTATAATATTAAAAAAAGTCATTCATAATAAGGCACTTTCTTAATAAATAATAATGAAAATCCTTAACTTATATGAATTTGAATATGTATTAACATGATAACTATAATACTCTAAAATCTCAAGGAAACATAGAAAATGCTAACATGTGCTTGGTGTACATTTCTTGAAAGCAATATCATAGATGATTTGTTGAAAATTTNCTAACATGTGCTTGGTGTACATTTCTTGAAAGCAATATCATAGATGATTTGTTGAAAATTTTGACAGGTTGCTTTTGAAAAGAATTAAAATAAGGATGAATAAGAAAATAAGTAAAATAACCACATCTAAAGTAATAATTAGTTTAAAAGTGCTTGGTTTGTCTATGATGGATATCATTTTGAATAATAATAATCTAATTCTAAAATATTAAAACAAAAAAAGTAATAGAGTATCATGTATAGTATAATATCATCAAAATACCATTAGAGCTAAATTATCCCCCTACTATATCCATATCAAAAATATTTCAATATTTGGAATAGATATATGTAATTCTTATTTTTTCTTCAACAATAAATAAAAGTGGTGATAAAAAAGAGGCAAAATCTAATGAAATTTTTGGATAAATATCAAATCTATGTTGAGATGTGAAAAATATATGAAGTTCAAAATGAATGATATGATATAAAAAATAATTTAATGAAGAACAACTTCATAATAGGTAGTGCGAAGCATACCATGAAATTGATGTTTGACATAATGAACTACTTTTGTAGTTTTAGGAAGAGTAATCATGAGATTAGTCAATCATCTTAGTAAAATCTGTTATAGAGAAATACTTAAAAAAATTATATCATCAATCAATTTAAAATGACAATGAGTATACTTGAAATAATTATACCATCAATATAATTAACAAGACTATGAGGATTCAAAAAAGTATAGTTAATTTTAAACTTAATGATTTAAACATGTTTAAAATAAGTATAAGCTTACTTGGATTATGATAAATTATTATTAGCAATATTAGAAGAAATTTTAAATAATAGAAAAATAATGTTAATTTTTCTTGATCTCGTATGTTAAAGTAGTGTTGATGTTCATTTTTAAACATTTAGATATCTTGATTTTACTTTTATTGAGGACCACACCAGCCTTATAAATGAGAAATATGATAGTGCTTATAGTAGTATGGTAAACTAGATGAGCTTAATCTTGTTGATTATAAATTAAAATTTTTAATAATATTTTTGAATCTTATAAGTTATGCTTAAAGAGCTTAATTGAGAGCTTAGAAAAGTTTAGTATAGCTAACAAAACCTAGATAGAAAATCTTGTTTTGCTCATGGGTAGGTATAACGGAGGTTGGGGGCATAAATTTAAACTCTATGATAGGAATATAGGATAAGTTCATCAAAGTTAAAAATATACACAACCACAAGACCTTTAATAATAATACAATGATTAACTTAAAATACAAATAGCAAAATATTTTTAAATTTTATTAAATCATTTTACATTCATGGCTAGGATTATGTATTATAAAGATCTAAGGCAAATATAACTATGAGCTTCAAGCAAGCTTGATAGTGAAAGAATTTTCATTAGAAGATATTCCTTCATGAATGATCTTAACATTAAAGAAATCACAATCTAATGAACTAAGGATGATGAAGTAGAAGTTGTAAATACAAATTCATCAGAGTTTGTGAAGATAATGAAACCATATTTGAAATGCAAGATTAGAGAAATTTTGGCCTAATCAATTTAACAAATGTTTAGAAATAGAAAAAAAGATATAATTTTTCGTATTATTTTTATCTTTCTATTATTCTTTACCCGAATGATTATAAAATACCTTATGATAATACAAACTACTAAGTATATCCTCTTTTTCATAATTTATGTTTGTGCATAGTTTAACATTTTGCTAAAATGTACTAAAAGTTTTTTAAAATGTTGATATATTAAATGATTAAATAAAAAGTGTCAGCTTATTTTCCAGAAGATGGTTCTTGTGGCTTAAACTCAGAAAACTAATCCCTTATAATTTTTTTATTGGAAATACTTTTCTATCATTTGATGGGATCACAAATTAGTTTAATAAAATAAATCAAGTGTACATGATAAATTATAAGGAATTAAAACCATATGCATACATATTTGAATTTGGGCTAAAAGTTACCTTTTTTCATAGTCAGTTATCAAAGAAAAAACTTATTAAGAGTTTGTCTACTTCGAGAGCAAATGTGAGCATATTTATTCGTTAAAATTTTTACAGTAAATGAAAACATGAAAAATTCTATTCAGCATGCCACGTTCAAATAATTGCCACTTATATATAAATTAATAACACATATTCTCTTCTTCTAAAAAATTCAAAAGCTAATTATATAATATATGAAATTTTGTATGCTAAGGAGAGTACAATTTTTTCTATATATTTAGAATCAGCTATTGATAGAAGATGTCAATTTGGGGGCTTAAGAAATTTAAAGACTTTTTTTTCTTAAAATTAAAAAAAAAGGGAATGATATTATATTTATATATAGCTATCATACATGCTTATTCTTAGTTTTTTTTTTTGTTACTTTACTATATGAGGTATCTTTATAATTTTTGTGAGGTTAACTTTTAAAACAATTTATTTTGATATTCAAGCTTATGTAGCATCAAGTCTTTTTATCAAACAAACTAAAAGAATGTTTGCATGGATGCTCTCTCAAAATAATCAATCAAGATCACTCACTCAAGAAGAAATTTCTAATTCTCTACTTATGTAGAGTTCTAATACCTTTTCTTTACACAAATTGTCTTGTGGGATTTTTCTTTATTGATGCATCCACCATAGATCTAAGAAGATTTCAATCTAAATTATCAAATATGTCATTTAAAGAATAACATACTAAACTGATTGATAATAGTATTATCTTTTAATGTATCTAATTACCCATATGAAAAAAATCTCCATGTTTTATGAGTCTTCGGAACAAAATATTTTTCCTTACTTTACAAAACAAGAACTTTAGTTAATTTAATTTATTTTCATTAAAAAAATTATTTTGAGTTGATTTATTTCAATTAAATCATGTTTGTTTCAAGTCATAGAAGAAGTTATTTTGGAGTGTGTAAAGTATTTTTTAAGTTTGTTTGAAGATAAGTTATTTGGTTTGAGGGTGTTTAAATTTATTATATGTTTATTTTTTTTTTCAAAGTTTTAAACATTATGTTGAAATTTATTTTTATTGTTAGTTAAAATCATTGGGTTTGTTTTAGGGTTCTTTAAAATTATTTTGAGCCATAAGGTCCATTTAAGTATTATTAAGTTTGTTCATGAAATTTGACCGAGTTTAATTAAAGTTTAGGATTTGTTACTGTATGTGAATCTTGGTTAAAATTTATTAAAGTTTGTTATATTTAAGTTTGTTAAAAGTTTGTAAGTATTTATTATTTTTTCTCACAATTTGTTAGGTCTTGTTGAAAGTTTCTTAAAGTTTATTAAATTAAAATTGGTTAAGGTTCGTTAAAGTTTAATTAAGTTTGTTATATTAAAGTTAAAGTTTTTAAGTTCATAAAAGTTTATTTAAATTAAAGTTGGTTAATTTTTATTATATCTTGTTAAAGTTGGTTAAGGTTAATAAAATTTGGTAAAGGTTTTTTAGAGTTGGGGTTGAGGTTTCAATTTGGAACTGAGAATTTAGGATCTTGAAATTCTCGAGTAGGTCTTGAGGTTAGAGATTGAAAATAGCGATTTGTTATTTGAACGTTTACGATTTGAGTTCTAAGTATGGATTTGAGTTTGGGATAAGGTTTAAGATTGAATGTTGAATTTAGCTTTAGAAGATTGACAAGATAGATTTGATGTCAACNCTTTTTTAGAGTTGGGGTTGAGGTTTTAATTTGGAACTGAGAATTTAGGATCTTGAAATTCTCGAGTAGGTATTGAATGTTAGAGATTGAAAATAGGGATTTGTTATTTGAACGTTTACATTTTGAGTTCTAAGTATGGATTTGTGTTTGGGATAAGGTTTAAGATTGAATGTTGAATTTAGCTTTAGAAGATTGACAAGATAGATTTGATGTCAACCCTGTACTTTGGGAAAGGATGGGCTAGAATGGGTTGGAGATGAAACCAAAACCGTAAAACAAACCTACTATAGAAAGGAGGCTAAATGGGTGACTAACCTAATTTTTGGGAATAACGCTTTCAGTCATGATGCACTTAGCATCCCATCATCCTGTGTATTAATCAATTAGATAGTTAGAGGTCTCCAATTTCATCATAGTGATTGTGAATGTAGACTTTCTTCTTATTATGTGGTTTAAGGTTCCTTTGTCAAAAATTATGTTTTACTTCATCCAATGACACCTATATAATAAATGGGATAAGGCTTTTTATTTTATATGTTCTAGTTTTTAGTACTATCAATGAATACCAGTAAACTATCATAGTATTTTAGAATGGACTACTCTAGCGTGTGTGCTATCCTTTATTTTTTTTTATGTTAATTAACCTATGATTTCAAGGTTGATTTACGTAGATTTAAATTGCATGATTTTGAGTTAGTGAATTTTAATTTGATTTTGTTATTTGATGTTTAATTCATGATAATTTATTATTCATGGTTAATATCAAGAGTTCTTATGATTTTTATTTCTATTAATTTGTCTTTCATTTGTAAAATTCAAGCTTCTTCTAATTTATCTTTTCATTTGGTATACTATCCTAAGTTTATTTCTTTCTCCTTGATTTCTAGTGTTTAGTTCAATTTTTTTTTGTTGATCTTTACATTTCAAGAATAAGTGTTTTTGAAGCCTCTCATTCGTAAAATTCTCATATTTAAGTCTTATTCACATCCTTATTAATGTTTTTCAAAGATTATTACGCCCACCAAAAGGGAAGCTTTTATAAAGTACTTGGTCATGTAAAAATTTTAACAATATGAATTTGCTTATTTATGAAAGATGTATGGATATAATGACGCAAGACTGATATGCTTAAGGGCAAAGTTTATTAATCAAAAGTTCATAGAATGAAATAGGTTCATTCATGAAGTTATTATCAATCAGGAATAAATGAAATTAGACAAAATAAAGAGTTTCCTTCTTCGCAATGCTGCAAAGAAGGAAATATTACATTTGTGCGGATTCTTTCCTTTTAGCTGAATATTTATATTAGAAATATGTATTAATTAAGTTACTTAATTTAGATTATACTAAATATTACGTACCTAAAATAGATTGTGAAAACTATTATTTATTGGAATGAAAGCAAAAGAAAATGCATTCAGCCTATTTGCTCAAAATATTGACATGGTATCAGAGCTTTAATCGGTCTGAATCCTTAAAATATTAGCTTTTGTTATCTTTAGCCAGCATCTTTGACTGCTTCCTCATTAGAGTGCTTGTTCATGTCTTTGAGTTCTACGACATCTTTATCCGGATTACGGTAGAACTCAAAAAAGCAAACAAACAAAGGATCTTTGAAGTCAAACGACAAATACCGTAGAACTCAAACGACAAATATCGCACCAGATACAGACTTCAAAGATCTTTGAGTTCTCAAACATTTGCTCTGGTGCGGCATATTTCTCTATTTAATTTTTACCGCAATTCACTCATTCGCTCCGAGTGCTGCCTCCATCCAACTTGTTCGATCATCACAATCTCGAGTGCTTCAACTTCGCCTCGCTCTTCGATCTTTGACCCTAGCCTTTCACGTTGATTTAGATCAACGATTTGGATTTTATTTATCTTAGTTTTCTTTAATTTTTAGTTGATTTTGATTGACAATCAATCTATTTAGAATGTCTTTTGAAATCTTAGCCATCAGATTTACGAGAAAGAATTATGTTGCATGAGAATTTTTGCTCAGAATGTTCCTAAAAGGTAAGGAGCTTTGGGGCCATATTGATGGGTCTTTCCCAACTCCTACAGAGGCAAAAGGCCTTTGTCAATGAGATAGTTTCCTATATTTTGGGATCTATTGAGGCTCATATGATGAACAATTTACGTTCCTTTGACAAAGCTAAAGAAATATGAGAATGCTTGAAACATGTTTATAATCAAGATAATTCTGTGAAATGTATCTAATTGGAACTTGACATGAGTAATTATAGTCAGGGTAATCTTTCAGTTGAAAAATATTATTCTGGCTTTCTAAATTTAAGGAGAGAATATGTGAGTGTTATCTTTGATAAGGTGTCAAAAGAGAACTTAGCTAGCCTTCAAGCTATTCATGAAGAAAGTCATCGTGATCAATTTTTAATAAAAATAAGACCTGAATTTGAAACTGCTCGAGCTGAGTTGCTGAACAGAGATCCGATTTCTTGTTTGGATGTTTGTTTTGGGCAATTACTACACAAATAACAAAGATTGGCGATACAAGCTACTATCATTACAACGGGTGGATCATCAAAAATAATCAATATGGCATATGCTGCTAAAACCAAAAGGAAGGGGTTAGTGCAGTGCTATAACTATAAAAAATTTGGTCATATTGCACATAATTATGAAAATAAGGTATGTACTTATTGCAAACAAAAGTGACATACTCTTACTGAGTGCCCAACACGACCCAAAAATCACAAACCACAAGCACTTTATGCCACAGTATCCGACACTCACAATTCTACCTCGACTTCTATAGTTGCTGACAATAATCAATCAACTGTCATATCCTGTATGGTTCAACAGATGATTCTCTCTACATCTTCTGCTCTCAGCCTTCTATTTCTTTTGTTCCTTCTTCTTTGTTTGTTGATTCAGGCACCATAAATCTTATGACTAGGACAGCTGATTTATTGCATAAACAACTATCTTACACTGGTACTCAACATATTCAGATTGCTAATGAAAATAATATTCTAATTTTGAAAGTTGGTGATATTAACTCATCCTTCAAACATGACTTGGTTTCTCCTAAATTATCTACTGACTTACTCTCTGTTGGTCAAATTATGGATAATAATTGTGAAATACATTTTTCTCGTGATGGTTGTATTATGCAGGATCAAGTGTCAGGGAAGGTGATAGCGAAGGGACCTAAAGTGAACATACTGTTTCCATTACAATTTACTATTGCTCAAAATATTTCATTAACATCTTTAGTTGTTGAGAATAAGATGGGCATCTGACATAAAAGACTAGGTCATCCAAATGATATCGTGTTAAAGCATTTACGTAAAAGTGGTGTTTTTTATTATATAGATAAGATTTTAATAGTTGACTGTTCTGTTTGTAAACTTGAAAAAAGTAAGACATTACATTTTCCTATTTCAGACAATCATGCCAATAAATATTTTGACATTATTCATAGTGATGTTTGAGGAATTATACGAGTTAATTCACATGCTCAATATAAATATTTTTTGACATTTATTGATGATTACAGTTAATTTACTTGGATCTACTTTTACATTCTGAAACATAAGTATTTACTGTATTCCAAATATTTTTAGCATATGTTGAAACTCAGTTCTCCACTCACATTAAAATCTTACGGTCTAGCAATGACAGTGAATACATGCTAAATGAGTTTCAAGCATTTCTCCATAACAAAGGGATTGTTTCACAACGTTCATGCCCCTATACACCGCAGCAAAATGGAGTTTATGAATGAAAAAATTGACATCTATTGGATACCGTGCTCATATTATTGACATAATATTTTGTTTCAGCTAAATTTTGGATTGAAGCTTTATCTACTTCAGTTTATCTCATTAATTGCTTACCATCTAAAAAATTGAAGTATGAGTCTCCCTACTATCAAATTTTTTATAAACACCCTAATTATCAGATGCTACATACTTTCGAATGTGTTTTCTTTATTCATCTACCTGCTCATGAACGTCATAAGTTGGCAGCTCAGTCACTGATTTAGGGACTAAATCCAAGATTAGCCAATGATTTTCTATAACACTATATCAGGGTAGAGAATTAAAACTGCTCCTATTTGGCATAATACATATTAAAATTATTTATCTTATCTCATTTTACCAAAATCTCATTGTAGTGGGAAATATGTTTTTTTCACATAAGAAATCTTCATCACATAAACATAGCTTAATAGTTTAGTATTTACTATTTAAACTTTATATTTTAGTTTTTTCATTTGTTAAATAAATTAGTTCTGATAATATCACAACATTCAAAATTAGTGACAGTAATTTAGTTTTGACTTTCTGTGAATTTCCTAGTAAATTTATCATTTCAAATTTAAACCTTCCCAGTGGGATTGATATTTGGGGATTAAATAGAAAGTCATTTATTACTTGATAATGATACGTATACTTGAGTAGAATCTCAACATTAATTTCTTAAATTTCTAATTCATAAAATATTGCATTAATCTTTTGGCATTGTTGCATAGAGGAGCCAACTATATAATTTTTACACAATTATATTTCACTCAGGATCAATATTCATGTTGACCATCCTCAATTTGTCCACCTCTCCTTCAAAACCGGTAGACATAAGGGGTTTGCCTCATTTGTCTATGCTGGTTGTACCAAAACTGATAGAAGGGAACTTTGGTCTTGTTTGCAAAATATCAGTAATAATATGGCTTCTTGTTGGCTGGTGGGTGGAGACTTTAATTACATTGCTATCTCTGCTAAAAAGTTTCATGGAAGACCCCCAATTTAGCCAAAATGAATCTCTTCTCTGACAACATCACTCAGTCTAGCTTATCTGATATTTGCTTCAAGGGGCCATAATTTATTTGGAAAAGAGGGGCTACCTGGAGAGACTTGAAAGAATTTTGGTAAATGATTTATGGTGGCAACATTTCCTTCATGGCTTTGTTACTCATTTAAGCCTTGCAGGTTCAAACCACAAGCCTCTGTTAATTTCCAACACTACTACCGAGCCTACATGCTCTCTTCCTCCATTTAGGTATCTAAATATGTGGTATGAAAAACCTTCTTTTCTTAATACTGTGACAAATACTGTGACTGATGCTTGGCACACTTCTTTAATTTTGGATCCTTGGTCCAAACTAGTTTATCTGCATTCAAAGGTTAGCAAAGCATTGAAAACTTGGGGTTGAACTTCCTTTGGAATTTTTTTTGCTGTTGTGGATTTTGTTAAAAAGGGGGTGCTTGAGTTAGAAAGACTAATCAAGCAGATGGTGTGGAGGAGATTTTGTTATTAGCTTTTCAAGAGAAACTACTTACTGTAATTGACAGAAAAGATAAATTTCTGAAGCAAAAAGCTGTTATAAGTCACTTCAAGGAAGGGGATAGAAATACCAAGTTTTACCATGCATGTATTAAGTACAAATAATAGTGTAATACTATTCACAACATTCAGAATTCTAAATAAATATGGCTTTCTAAAAATAAAACCATTGCTCTTGATGCTGTCTCTTATTTTCAATAGATGTTAACTCAACCTGATATCCAAAGGGAAAACATTTACTCTACTGAAGATTTTCCTACACTTCTAATCTTACTCTAGATCACCCTCCTACTGAACTTAAAATTTGGCAGGCCCTCCAATGTATTGATAGCTCTAAAACTGCTAGACCTGATGGCTTTTCCTTTGATTTTTACAAGAAATCCTAGGATATCATAAAAAATGAGGTGGTTGCTGTTATTCAAAGTTTCATCTAGGGCTCCTCTAACCCTCAATAATTCAATGCTTCTTCTATTGTCCTCATCCCTAAATCATCTGTCCAAAAGAACTGAAATGGTTATAGACCCATTAGCCTCACTTCTGTCATTAGTAAACTTATCAACAAGATCATTGTTGGCGGACTGCAGCCCCATCTTGGTAGACTTATATGTGAGAATCAATCTGCCTTTGCGAAAGGCAGATCTATCATTGATAATGTGCTCCTTGCTAAAGTGCTTCTTCTCGATTTGGATAAACCCGGGCATTCTAATCCATAAACTTGATATCAGGAAAGCCTATGACACAATTTACTGGGACTTCATTTTAGATGTTCTTTCTACTAGAGGCTTTTCAAATGTTTTTTGTATTCTCATACACAGGTGGCTTAAGGACAACACCCATTCTGTTCTTATTAATGGGCAAACTCGAGGTTAGTTTTCTGCTTCAAGATGAAACAAGGTGATCATCTTTCTCCGACAATTTTCATTTTGGCTCTTGACCATCTCTCCAGAATGCTCAATAGATGCCTCCTCCCTTTCAGTTATGTCAGGTTTCACCATAAATCTAAAGTAGCTATTTCCCTTCTAGTTTATGCAGATCATATTATGGTATTTTCTAGTACTAACAAGAATGTAGTGAAGAAAGTAGTAAAATGCCTACAGCTTTTCCAAATGTACTCTGGGATGAATTTTAACCAAAATAAGTGTAGTATTTATTTTAATCAGTATACCCCCATGATGCATAAATAATGAATCTTTGACTATACCAGATTCAGTAGTTGCAAATTGCTAATCAATTACCTTGGAGTTCAGCTATTAAAAGGGAGATCTAAGAAAACTTAGTTTGAGGACGTGCTAGGGAAAATCTCTACCACTCTATCCTTTCTATCTAATGGGGGTGGAATTACTTTGTTGAAGAGTATTCTAACTACTTTTTCCTCCTACATCCTCCAAATGACTACTATGAAGAAAAACACTCAATTACAAAGGGAAAGGGCCTTCAATAGATTTTTTTGGGCTGGTTAGAGGTAGCAACTTTACTGTGCTAGTTGGCAAAAGTTAGATAAATACACTTTGGTTGATTGTATTGACTTTAAAGGTTTGCAGAACCTCCTTCAAGTCAACCTTTGCAAGATTTGGATCAAATTTAGAGAGCAACACTCCCTTTGGGAAAAATTTATGATGAGTAAGTATTGTAAAGAGAGCCATCCTAACACTGTGAAAAGAATACTTGGGGACTCCAGGATATGGTTCAATATGCTTAAAGTTAGGAACCAAGTTGAAGATTTATTCCTTTAGGATGTTGGCAAAGGGAAGATTAATTTCTGGTTGGATTCTTAGTGTCCCAAAGAGATGTTGCAACCTATCTGATCATGTTAATACCCAATTACAAGTGGCTGACTATTGGGAGGGGAATTTCTAGTCAGTGCCAATACTCCAAACAATTCTACAGGCACAGTCTGCTATGAAAATTAGTAGAATTCAGTTTGAGAGATCCAGAGCTGACAGACTGGTTTGGTAGGGTTGTCTACATCAAAGCCTAACTAAATCAATTTACCTTAAACTCAACTCCTGGGAACAAAAGCCTTGGGGAGATCTTATTTGGCAGAAAAGTTTGTCCCCAACTATGTATTTTTTTAGCTGGAGAATTTATCATGGACTGCTCCTCACTGATGATATACTTAAGCTCAAAGGATTAAGAGGCCCTTCTCAATGCTATTTATGTGGAAAGGAGAAGGAATCCATTACTCATTTATTTTTCAAATGCAAATTTTCTCAAGAGGTATGAGCTTCCTTCTCTAATCATCTCAGCCTGAACACTATTCACTTGGAGTGGTCTAATATTTTTTCCTGCTGGAAGTGTTGGAAGTCTGCTAAGGTTGGTGTTATTCCTTTCATGGTTGCCTGGTTTCATTGGATGGCTAGGAACAAGGCCAAATTTGATGGTCAGCCTATCACTCTATCACAAGTGACTAGATTGTGTATCTCCTATCTTCATAAATTAATNTATAATCTTTCCTATGGGTTCGATATTTAGGTCTTAATAAAAAAGTCTTATATTACTTGATAACGATATGTATACTTGCGTAATATCCCAATATAAATATATATATAAATTAAAAAGTTAAATTCTTATTTTTCTTGAGGATCAAGTTTTTGGTTTTGTTACAAAATAAGGAAATATAAGTGAAAAATACTATCAGAACTATTGTTATACTGTGCATAAGCATTAAGTCGAGATTAACCTTCTAAATTGGAATCGAGACAGGTATAGAAACTTGAAGCAGAATATGCTGCTAAATTTGCAACAATCTATTCCTATTTACTTCTGGCCTTCCTGCCTAATCAAAGAACAGGTGGAACCTCAGGGGAACCAGAATAGAAAGAGAGCCGAGACAGAAGTCATAACGGCGACAGCAGATACAAACCTACTGCTAACAAAATAACACAAAGGAATGGGTCTAGAAAAGATCGTCAAGTATTACGACGTGTCTCTATCGAGCGTCAACCTCTTTTTGAGAAAGAAGCGGGCGTGACACAAGCTACTGCAGCGAAAATAACTCGATATGCATGACACCTTTTTTAAGAGGGAGGGCACAGAACAAACGCCTAAGGGAGGTAGAAACAACTCGATATGCACGTCTCCCTAATTCAAGGGAAGGGCACAGAGCGAAACGTCTAAGAGGGCGTAGAAATGACTCAATCCGCATGTCTCCCCTTTTAAGGTGGAGGGCACAGATCAAACGCCTTAAAAGGTGTAGTATCACGTAAGGTAATCCACAAGGGTGCTCAAAGGAACTGAAAGGTATGACACCTTCAGAAGCACATAAAACACTCTAGGAGAAGGGAAAGGGTTCCCTCAGCGGTAGATATCGTATCCATCTTCCTGCTCTTCCGTGTCACAGAGCAAAAATGGACAATGATCGGAAACAAGGAAATGTTAAGAAAACCAATCATAAAATACAACGACATCGATGCATGCAATAATGCGGTGACTGAAATGTCGAGGGTGAGAGAAGGGACTGAATGAATCGAGTTGCTACCCCTAGCAACTGACACATGGACTGAAAACCAAGGTCTCACAAAAAGGGCTCAACTGTGACTCGAAGAAAGAAAACCACGTCACGATAATATGAGGGAAACTCCTACTGCAGAGAGAGGCTATAACCCCATAAAGCAAAACTCCAAGTATGGAGAGAGAGACTCATCCCCAACGGAGTCGCCATTATGTTTTTGTTCGTTTTTCTCACTTTTATTTTAGAATGAGTCTCCAGCCTGTCGATCGTCGTATACTTCTCTCATTTGAATAAATCTCCCTCTCGAATCAGATCAATGATTCGAAGAGAAAAGGAAACAAATAAAAATGGGTATACGACAAAATGACAAACAAGACAAAACACAAAACGTGGAGAGCCTACGTGCGGTAAACCTCGCAAGGATAGCTTAAGAGTGCTTGCCCAAACAAGATCAGGTGAAAGCACTTTAGACCAATATCCATTATAAAATGCTTATGTAAACTACCCAAAACTAGAGAGTCAGGTGTAGGTCTTTATTTTATGGTCAAGAGCACTCCCAATGGGACGTATTCCACTTGGTTAATTACATCTTGGGGGATACCCAAGAATACTCTCGATAAAAGAAGTTTTGCTTGAATTATCGTGAACCTGGGGCAATAGGTACTCAAATGAAGGTTATTCCGTGAGGGAACAATCACGATGCTTCAAAGCTCACACTAAGTCATCGGGCAGAGGGTGAGTCTCTCACATCCTGAATGGGTAGCGGCTCGTTGGCATACGGGGCCCACGGAATAACTAAAATTATATTGACAGAGATATCCCAACACGTCAAAGCACGTCCGGGCCATAAGGGCAGAGGAAAAATCGTCGTATCCCAAATGGGCGGCAGCTCATCGACATCGGGTCTTCAAAATGATATCGACAAAGTCATAGGAGCGACAAGGCTCAAAAGGGCTCAACAAGAGGAAGGTAGAGTGATCCTAAAAAGCAGAGGTAATTGGGTTGGGGTACCACAGACCCGTCATAAACAGCTACTATGATCCTAAGTTTATATGGTCATGAAGGTAGTCGACCCAACACTTCTTTAGGTTCTCGGTCAGCAATCTGTGAATTACGTCGTCCATAGGAACCTCAGTAGCTCTAAGGTCAAAGGAATGAAACTTTATCCTATGACTATAGGCTGGAGCTCAAAGGGGTGAAACTTATACCTGCCAAAGCGGCAATGATGCTTCAAGAAGGAAAAGAAAGTGGAGGTTCAGCTACAAAGCTAGAAACGCTCCAAACAAAATGACTTACATCCCGTCTGGGTTGGTGAGCCTTCTAACCCCCTAGGCGCACTAGACAACCATCTATATAAATGTATGTTGGGTCAGTCAGGTTGAAGAAGCACGTGGGCTCCTCCTCGGGACATGCAAATATGAATGCAGTTATCTAGAGCAGTCCTTAAGTATTGTCGATGCCCTATTAATATATGCAGGAAAGTAAATGTTACAATTTTTAAATCCTGAATATTTTAATTCTAAATTTTAATTATCTTGAATATTTTATTTGGGATTTTTAAGTAGAAAAATTAGGAATTTAAGTCCTAATGAGTCTATGTTGCATCGTGAAATCCAAGATAAACCATAGAAAGAAAAAAGGAAAATACATGCAAGTGCAGACATGCAACATGATGCAAAAAGCCAAACAAGTCAAATCAAAATAATAAACATGCTAGTGCGTTGGGTCGGGAACATATCACAGAAAAGAAAAATGCGGTCGGACTCCGCATATACATGCATAGTCCTAATTCTATACATCAATATAAAATGCAGAATTAAGATACGGGGAACGAGCATATGCTCCTGGTCCCCTCCACGTGATTTCTGCGCCAAAAGCCTCGGAACCCGTGCCTATATCTTATTTATGTTACAGGACTACTAGAATCTAAAAAGTACATATAAAAAGAAAACACTCAACCCTGCATGAAAACAAGTGATAGTAGGAAAACTCACATGCATATGACGTATAATGAGTCATGCCTTAAAAGTGGATAGCAACTGCAAATCATCACATGCTCCCTCAATACCGGTACCCGTGTGTGTACATATAAATAGACACGACTCCCTGCAGAAAAGCGCCCTAACATACTACCATATATATGCAACATGCAACACACCACAAGCACAATGCAAAAGAAAAATGTCTGGCTAGGGAAACTAATTTAGCAGAGAACAATAGTCAGACATCAAAAAGACAACTTAACACTCTAAATCTTAGCATAACACATCATCTAACGAAAAGTGTGTCAACCTAGGATCTAAGTGCAGGGTAAGTCTAGGTATAATATGACTTTGACCCAGGCTACGTGTCAACCTAGTATCTAAGTGCAAGGTAAGTCTAGGTATAGTGAAAGTCAAAGCCTAGCAGAATGACCCAGGCTACACGCATCTCAACACGTGCCGAAAGGTCTTGGGTGGGTATCTAAACTACTGGATGTCTGCGGACAGATCGTAAGCTATCCCGAGTCATGCAAGTGGACACCCTACACTCGTGACATCAAAAATTAATGATAACAAAGTTATTATCTATTCTTCCTGATGTACTTTTTAGAGTCATAGGAGGAGTCTGTATTAGAAATAAGGTACAGGCACCAATTCTGAGACACTGTTGACCTCACTTTTGGTTGAGGTCTAGAAATTTCTTTAGTAGCCTAGGTCTAGCCATAGGACTTTNCAAATTTAATTATTATATCTTTTTAAAAAAAATACCATTTTTAGGAATTATCATTACACAAGGTTTTCCAACATCTCTCCTTCACTTAGCCTAAGAAATTAAACTCTCTCAACATATAAATACCATGCACTTATTTTGTTATATCATAAAGTCATAAATAATTTGGGCATGAAATCTAAACTTTCTTGTGGGGATAAAAACTAAAAAAACCACAAACTCAAATTTTTTGTCATGAAAATATGTAGCTAGGTCTGGGAAACACTTGCTTAAGGCATGTGTTTAAACATGTGATAATTTCCACGAGATGTGATATTATACAAATGAAATGGAGATTTTTCTTACATTGTAAATATCTATTACATAAATTTTGCAGGGTAATGACATAGAAGATAGGTTTATTCATCATGTTAGCAAATGACACAAATGTTTAGCATAATTTAAGCGCATGACACATAGGTTTAGCAGAATGTAAACTAATGATACAAAAGTTTAGCATGAACTAAACAAATGACACATATGTTTAGCATGATTTAAATACAAAACACATGAATTTTGCACTTGAACTAACATATAACACATAAATTTTCATGGAATTAACATATAACACCCATGAATACTCATAAAACATAACTTCATAACACAAGAGATCATTTACTTTAACATGTACGCACATGGACATTCATTTCACATAATGATTTTTCACATGCACATCAACACATACATTTAGGTTCATTTACTCAAACACGAACACTTTCCTTATTCCATCCTTTTGCTTATTTTCGAGTAAGATAAGATGGGGTAGTGAGATGATGGGTTAGGTTGATATTTATGATTTTGGGTAGTGTTGTAGGACTAATGAGGTCACATGTGAGGCTTTTTTTGGCTTGATTAGCATTAGGCTAGGGTTATAATTTCTTGTTTACACTTGATTTAAGTGTGTTAAGGCCATGTTTAGGGGTTTTATGGTTAGGTTAAGTCAATGAGTGTGTGTACTGAGTTATGTTAAGCTTAGGGTTTCAGTTAGGCGTTCAATGGGGTGTGTATCTATCAAAGGGGATATGTTGAATCAATTTAGGATTTTTCAGGTTAAGTTGGAATTATTTAGATAAACTTTAGTTAGGCTATGCTAGGTAGGTCATATTTTGATTAGATTATGGTGTTTATAGATTTTGGGTAGGTTAATATGTTAGGGTTTATTTGGATTTTTTTTAGTGTAATGGCTTAGTGCTAAAATAGGGAGTCTAGAAAGTAAAGTGGTTGTTTTTGGTCATGATTGAAGTGAGAGGGAGTGTGGAAAGTGAAGTGGGTTGGTTTTAGGTTAAGGTCAAATTAGGTAGTTTTTATTTATGGTGGTAAGGTTTCATGTAAGGTTAAGTGAGTGCATTCATGTGTGAAGTGTGTTAGTAGTTGGTCTTAGGTTTCAGTTTGAAGGGCAAGGGTTATATTAGATATGTGTGTTCTTTGTAAGACTTATAGATTGAGTATGTTAGGTGCATTGGATAGAATAATTGATTTTGCAGTACGGTGCGTAATAGATTAATGAATTTGTGCTAAGCAAGTGCTTGCTTTGGGTGGTGTAATGGGCTAGGATTTGATGAGTATAGATTCTAGTTTTTGCTGGGTTTAGTTATAAGGGTTTTAGCCATGCCTATTTTTAGGTCTAGTGTAGGGGTTTTGGGTATATCTTCGAGTAGACTAATGGTTTCTTGTCCTTGGGTGTGTAGTAGGTTAATGGGAGTGTGTTGAGTTTGTCATGGTTTTTGATAGTGGTTTGGTAAGAAGAGAGGAAGAAGATGATGTGCACATGTTTCAATTTAGGTGAAAAAATGGGAA
Organism: Phalaenopsis hybrid cultivar; assembly: GCA_002079205.1. NCBI lineage: Eukaryota > Viridiplantae > Streptophyta > Magnoliopsida > Asparagales > Orchidaceae > Phalaenopsis > Phalaenopsis hybrid cultivar. The sequence continues at coordinate 112,291 of JXCR01135137.1, forward strand.
GAAAATAATAAGGAAGTTCGGCCATGGTGGGAAAGAAGTGGAGGGCAAATAAAATGAAACATCCCAATGATCTACATCTTNTGTTGCTTCGGAGAACCACACCTTTCTATTCCCAATTTTGCTAAAATCTTTTTCTCGAATTCTTATACTTAAATTATAGGTGACACTAATTCCACAATTCCATATTTTTATTTGATTTCTAATTGTTTGATCTTAAGCTTTCTTAGTTTAAGTGTTTTCAAAAATTCGAAAATGTGATTTATCTTTCTAGAATTTTGATGATGTATCTCATTGCTACATGTGTGCTAGTCAACTCTTAGATATTTCCATATTTAGAGCGTAAATTTTAAAGAGTAAATTTTACACCTTGCACACAATTCTCATGTTTTTATGCTTCTCACACTTAAAATTCATATTTACTTACATGACTGGTGATTTAAGCTTATGCATGAAAAGATGTATTTCACTATTTAAAAATGGTGAGAGTGTTATTTTGATTTGATATTAAAAGTATTGTGTGCATTGTGAGTAAATATGAAAGTTTAGTTTTGAGATATAATAATGCATAAAAGAAACATATTCTATGTTTGTAAATATCTCTATTAGGGGAAATTTACATGCCTAACACACAATTCTTTTGAATTTATGTATGTCACATTTAAACTTTAATATTTACCTACATCTCACATTGATGGTTTAAATCAATGCATGAAAATGTGTATTTCACTCTTAAAAGTTATAATAGTGTTATTTTTTATTTGATATTTAATTTTTGAGTGTTATATGAGTAGCTATGAAAGTTTAAGTTTAAAATATGTAAATACGAAAAACAGTGTTCTATGTATGTAAATTCCCCCTTTAAAGGTATATTTACATACCTAGCTCACAAATCTTATATATTTATGTGTATCACTCATAAACTTTTATATTCTCATACAACACACTTTGGTGCTTTAAGCCAATAAATGAAATTATAACATATTTTTTAAAAAGTAAAAATAATGCTATTTTTAATTTGATATTTGATGTGTGCTGGAAATTTCATAATGAGAGATTAATTGTTTAACATCTTAGCAATTGATGAAGATCCAACACACATATTGATAAAAAAGAATTATGCAATATGAGACACCTAAAATTTTTATGTGGAAAATCCTATAAAAGGGAAAAATTTACTGGGTCAGCCTAGTTAAATTAATCTAATGTCGGCTCTTCTCTTGAGTTAGGAAAGATGAAATTACAAAATTTATGTATAATGATATTTCAACAAACATAGTCATAACAGTTAGCGAAGGCCTTACTCAATTATTGGAGATAATAGTTCGTAATGAATGTTGTAGATGGTGGTTGTAGTGTCAGCTTATTGTAGGGGCTACAATTGAAAGTCAAGGTAATCAGTGGCTAGAGAGATCATGAGTGATAACATTAGAAGCATTCATAAGCCACAAATGCTAGAGTTGGGAGCTGAATGAACTATGAGAATATTTGTAAGCTACAGAGAGAAAGATTTCGAGTTGCATGAGCTGTGAGAATGTCTATAGGCTCCTATGGCTAGACTTGAGAGCTGCAACAGCTGCGTGCCACATGGGTCATAGTTGGTCCCATAAGTTATGAGAGTGTGCGGGAATAACATCACTAGGCTTTTAAGGCAAGAGTTTGGTGTTTTATGAGTGATGAGCTATGTAAAGCATAGTTGTTCAAGTAGGTCGTTGGGGGTGAGCTACATAATATCTTAAGGCTGCAGAGGCTGGAGTTAAGAGTTGCATGAGCAGTATGTCACATTGGCTGTACTTGGTTACATAAGCGGTATCAATGAGCTGAAGTAACACTTGCAGGCTATAAAGGATAAAGTTTGGAGCTGTAAGAGCTGTGAGTCAGGTAGGTCGAACCTTATCACATGGGTCATGGTGGCGAGCAAAAGTAATGTCCATAGGTCGTAGGGACTATAGTTGGGAGCTGCATGAGTTGTGAGCCACGTTGTTCATAGTTCGTCACATAACTTAAGTAACATTCATAGGTTGCAGATGCCAGAGTTGAGAGTCCATGAACTATGAGTTGTGCAGGTCGTAGTTGGTAACACAAAACTTGGTGGTGAGATAAAGTAACTTCCATCAGTTGGAGAAGTCAGAGTTGGGAGCTTCATAAACTATGGGTCACATAGGTTAAAGTTGGTCATATAGGCTGAGCTGAAGTAATAACCATAGGTTGGAGAGGCAGCTGTAGTTGGGAGTAACATGAGTTGTGAGCCACGTAGGTTGTAGTTGGTCACATAGGTCATGGTAGTGAGATGTAATATAATATTTAGAACACATAGGTCGGGGTTGAGAACTACTTGAGCTTTGAGAACATCCGTAGGTTATAAGGGTTAGAGTTGGGAGCTACTGATCTCTGAGAATGTCTGTAGATTTTGAAGGCCAAAGTTGAAAGTTGCATGAGCAGTGAGCCAAATAGGTCATAGTTGGACACATAGGCTGTAGTTGTGAACCACAAGGAGAGAAGTTCAAGAGTCTAAAGAAAATTGTCACATGATAGGTGTGTNCGGAGAGGTCAGAGTTGGGAGCTGCATAAACTATGGGTCACATAGGTTAAAGTTGGTCATATAGGCCATGTTGATGAGCTGAAGTAATATCCATAGGTTGTAGAGGCAGCTGTAGTTGGGAGTAACATGAGTTGTGAGCCACGTAGGTTGCAGTTGGTCACATAGGTCATGGTAGTGAGATGTAATAGAATATTTAGAACACATAGGTCGGGGTTGAGAACTACTTGAGCTTTGAGAACATCCGTAGGTTATAAGGGTTAGAGTTGGGAGCTACTGATCTCTGAGAATGTCTGTAGATTTTGAAGGCCAGAGTTGAAAGTTGCATGAGTAGTGAGCCAAATAGGTCATAGTTGGACATATAGGCTGTAGTTGTGAACCACAAGGAGAGAAGTTCAAGAGTCTAAAGAAAATTGTCACATGATAGGTGTGTNCGGTTTATCATAAGAACGAAAAGGGGAGGGGAGGAAATAGTGAGATGGGAGGGGAGTTGGGATTTTGGTATGTGTGGGAAAATGAGTGTGGAGGAATTTTGAGGGAGGGGTTATGTTTGAAACGGGGGAGCTAAGGGGCTCAGNTGGTTTATCATAAGAACGAAAAGGGGAGGGGAGGAAATAGAGAGATGGGGGAGAGAAATTTGAGTTGGAGAGAGATAATGAGAGGGGAGTTGGGATTTTGGTACGTGTGGGAAAATGAGTGTGGAGGAATTTTGAGGGAGGGGTTATGTTTGAAACGGGGGAGCTAAGGGGCTCAGCTTGGAGGGAATGGCCAAGAGGTAGAAAGAGGGAAAATTTTGTAGAGAATTTGAATTTCAAAGGTGGATGTTAGAGTGGTTAGGGTGAATAATACAAGTGCTTGTCATTTTAAAGAGAATGAAGCAAGTAATCTAATCGTCCAAACTATTTTAAAAAAGGTGGTCTCTTGTCCAAACATTTCTAGTTGAAGTTGCTAGTTCGGTACAAGGTTGTTATGGTGGTTACGACAACAAATTTTAACTTAGGCTCAATTGGTAAAGAAAAATCCAAGGAATTCAGTTGTGCAATGGTTTTGGTCAAAGTGACCTGCATCTCAAGATATTTTAGGTCGGGCACATAACCTAAGAGATAGAAAGTTGGTGGATTTCAAGTCAAAGAATTTTGTTGGTTTCAATGGCTTAAATTGAGTTTTTTTTTTTTTTTTTACTTTAGATTAACTTTGGTTGAGGTTTGATTTTATTTTGATTTCATTTTGTGTCAATTATTTGCNCTGGTAAAGAAAAATCCAAGGAATTCAGTTGTGCAATGGTTTTGGTCAAAGTGACCTACATCTCAAGATATTTTAGGTCGGGCACATAACCTAAGAGATAGAAAGTTGGTGGATTTTAAGTCAAAGAATTTTGTTGGTTTCAATGGCTTAAATTGAGTTTTTTTTACTTTAGATTAACTTTGGTTGAGGTTTGATTTTATTTTGATTTCATTTTGTGTCAATTATTTGCAATTATTATTTTTCATTAACATTATCATTTTCTCTCTCAAGATTATCATCGACTCAACGGACCCGCAAATGAAGTTGAATTTGGGCACAGATGGGTTAATTTGCAAGATTTTGATGATACAAATTTACCAATGATGTCTTTATTTATAAAATAATGATTGGTTGAAAATTTTTAACTTGGGATCATTTTTCATATATGAAAACCCTAGGTGTAAAACCTTCGATAAAAGTAGTTTCTGGTGAGCCCCAAATTGATTTTCATGCTACTCATTTATGATTATAAAGATCAGGTAACNTACAAATGGGTTAATTTGCAAGATTTTGATGATACAAATTTACCAACGATGTCTTTATTTATAAAATAATGATTAGTTGAAAATTTTTAACTTGGGATCATTTTTCATATATGAAAACCCTAGGTGTAAAACCTTACATAAAAGTAGTTTCTGGTGAGCCCCAAATTGATTTTCATGCTACTCATTTATGATTATAAAGATCAGGTAACTTATGAAATATATTTGTGATCACTGGATTAAAATGTGTAGAAAACAATAATTTTTAGGTGTGTGGAGTATTATTTGTGTATGAAAAATTATGTTATAAAAGTTTTTACATAAAATTTGTCTCATATAATCGTCAAACTTGTTTGCATGGTCTTTATTTTTTACAATAAGTATCTTGAAAATTCAAAAATGAAGCTTCAAACCATTCACCAATTCAGAGAGAAAAAAATGATAATTTTGGGATTTTAAATGGTTAAGGTGAAATTTAGGTCAATTTTATGGTTTCACTCATGCTGATTATATTTGACTTCATTTGATTTATTTGATTTCAATTTTTGTTTAGTAAGATTTTAGCTTAGTTAAACTAGAGTGTAGCTCAATAATTAACTCAAGTTTGATGTAAGTCGAGAAAACATGGTTGACAGAAAAATGAGGTCAATAATGTTTAAGTTTTATTGAAAATTAGCTACACTTAAATTAAGCTAAATATTTTATTAATTAATAGCAAAGTTCGTTATCTTCGACATGGAAGTTCTAGCATGAGTTATATTGTTTTGTTCAATGTTCCAAAAGAAAAGAGAATTCCACATAGTTAAATTTCAAATGGGTGAACTCGTCAGTTATTATGAAATAAAAAACTTACGATCAATGATTATCAAAAAGACATAAGAGAGTTTTAATATACAAACCAACGACCTATACTTTTTATTTTACCTTTTCCTCGTTCACACCGTTGCTTCGGAGTCAACCAACACCTTTCTATTCCCAATTTTGCTAAAATCTTTTTCTCGAATTCTTATACTTAAATTATAGGTGACACTAATTCCACAATTCCATATTTTTATTTGATTTCTAATTGTTTGATCTTAAGCTTTCTCAGTTTAAGTGTTTTCAAAATTTGAAAATGTGATTTATCTTTCTTAGAATTTTGATTTTGTATCTCATTGCTACATGTGTGCTAGTCAACTCTTAGATATTTCCATATTTAGAGCGTAAATTTTAAAGAGTAAATTTTACACCTTGCACACAATTCTCATGTTTTTATGCTTCTCACACTTAAAATTCATATTTACTTACATGACTGGTGATTTAAGCTTATGCATGAAAAGATGTATTTCACTATTTAAAAATGGTGAGAGTGTTATTTTGATTTGATATTAAAAGTATTGTGTGCATTGTGAGTAAATATGAAAGTTTAGTTTTGAGATATAATAATGCATAAAAGAAATATATTCTATGTTTGTAAATATCTCTATTAGGGGAAATTTACATGCCTAACACACAATTCTTTTGAATTTATGTATGTCACATTTAAACTTTAATATTTACCTACATCACACATTGATGGTTTAAATCAATGCATGAAAATGTGTATTTCACTCTTAAAAGTTATAATAGTGTTATTTTTTATTTGATATTTAATTTTTGAGTGTTATATGAGTAGCTATGAAAGTTTAAGTTTAAAATATGTAAATACGAAAAACAGTGTTCTATGTATGTAAATTCCCCCTTTAAAGGTATATTTACATACCTAGCTCACAAATCTTATATATTTATGTGTATCACTCATAAACTTTTATATTCTCATACAACACACTTTGGTGCTTTAAGCCAATAAATGAAATTATAACATATTTTTTAAAAAGTAAAAATAATGCTATTTTTAATTTGATATTTGATGTGTGCTGGAAATTTCATAATGAGAGATTAATTGTTTAACATCTTAGCAATTGATGAAGATCCAACACACATATTGATAAAAAAGAATTATGCAATATGAGACACCTAAAATTTTTATGTGGAAAATCCTATAAAAGGGAAAAATTTACTGGGTCAGCCTAGTTAAATTAATCTAATGTCGGCTCTTCTCTTGAGTTAGGAAAGATGAAATTACAAAATTTATGTATAATGATATTTCAACAAACATAGTCATAACAGTTAGCGAAGGCCTTACTCAATTATTGGAGATAATAGTTCGTAATGAATGTTGTAGATGGTGGTTGTAGTGTCAGCTTATTGTAGGGGCTACAATTGAAAGTCAAGGTAATCAGTGGCTAGAGAGATCATGAGTGATAACATTAGAAGCATTCATAAGCCACAAATGCTAGAGTTGGGAGCTGAATGAACTATGAGAATATTTGTAAGCTACAGAGAGAAAGATTTCGAGTTGCATGAGCTGTGAGAATGTCTATAGGCTCCTATGGCTAGACTTGAGAGCTGCAACAGCTGCGTGCCACATGGGTCATAGTTGGTCCCATAAGTTATGAGAGTGTGCGGGAATAACATCACTAGGCTTTTAAGGCAAGAGTTTGGTGTTTTATGAGTGATGAGCTATGTAAAGCATAGTTGTTCAAGTAGGTCGTTGGGGGTGAGCTACATAATATCTTAAGGCTGCAGAGGCTGGAGTTAAGAGTTGCATGAGCAGTATGTCACATTGGCTGTACTTGGTTACATAAGCGGTATCAATGAGCTGAAGTAACACTTGCAGGCTATAAAGGATAAAGTTTGGAGCTGTAAGAGCTGTGAGTCAGGTAGGTCGAACCTTATCACATGGGTCATGGTGGCGAGCAAAAGTAATGTCCATAGGTCGTAGAGACTATAGTTGGGAGCTGCATGAGTTGTGAGCCACGTTGTTCATAGTTCGTCACATAGCTTAAGTAACATTCATAGGTTGCAGATGCCAGAGTTGAGAGTCCATGAACTATGAGTTGTGCAGGTCGTAGTTGGTAACACAAAACTTGGTGGTGAGATAAAGTAACTTCCATCAGTCGGAGAGGTCAGAGTTGGGAGCTGCATAAACTATGGGTCACATAGGTTAAAGTTGGTCATATAGGCCATGTTGATGAGCTGAAGTAATATCCATAGGTTGTAGAGGCAGCTGTAGTTGGGAGTAACATGAGTTGTGAGCCACGTAGGTTGCAGTTGGTCACATAGGTCATGGTAGTGAGATGTAATAGAATATTTAGAACACATAGGTCGGGGTTGAGAACTACTTGAGCTTTGAGAACATCCGTAGGTTATAAGGGTTAGAGTTGGGAGCTACTGATCTCTGAGAATGTCTGTAGATTTTGAAGGCCAGAGTTGAAAGTTGCATGAGTAGTGAGCCAAATAGGTCATAGTTGGACATATAGGCTGTAGTTGTGAACCACAAGGAGAGAAGTTCAAGAGTCTAAAGAAAATTGTCACATGATAGGTGTGTTGTTACATCATTTTTAGGGTGCTTCATTGTATTGTATGTGGGGCACGTCCTTGCACCTTAGCAGTGGTGCATCATTGCACTATATTTTGGGAGCGTCATTGTTACATCATAGTTGGGGTACGTAGTTACAACAATGTTGGTCATTACTCTTTATAGTGCTTCCTTGCTCTACAACGAGCATCATGAATCTTTAAGTGGCTTTTTTGCAATAAGCAAGGGATGCCAATTGTGGATGGTGAGTGGTGGCCGACGGTAGTCAAATATTATGGAAACTGGAAGTGTTCACTGGTTCTTTGGTCCGAAATGACATTGGAATTTAGCTCATTCTTCTCGATGCAACTCCAATTCCCACTCTTCTCCCATTTCATGATAGAAGGTATGACTTTATTTATTGAATATGGGAGATGCATCTCTATAAATAAGGAAGTAATATGAACCACTCCATTGAACGGTCCAAAGAGCTTCACTCGATTAGATTGTGAGTTTAAGGATATTTGAGTGTCTTAATGACGCCGAAATTGACTAGTCTTAGACTCGTTGGACTTGTCTCGTTAAGATGCTCAACTAGACTATAAGCTGATTGATTTGGAATCCTTTTGATCTTCCAATTAACCACCCAATGTTTTCAAATGTGGTTAATAACTATATGTGGACTTGATCTAACTCGAATTGGGCCAAAATTTGTGTCATTGGTTCTGCCTCATCGAGTAGGTAAGTTGAGTATGAGTTTACTAGAACCGGAGTTCTGAATGATTTTTAAATTGAGATTGAATGTTTCTTGCTAAAAAAATTCTCCTAGATTTGTGCTAATTGCCTCGATATTCATGTCATATGACAAAATTTGGTAATAACCTATCAATATTACTGTTTTAAGTGCTATATGCGTAAAAATGAAAGTTTTGGTTTGAGATGTAAATGCATAAGAATTTTTTTAATATGCATATAAATTCCTGTAGTGTTACCATCATTTATTTCTTGCTTGATAGAGATGTTTCTATATGCTAGCACAATTAGATGACTTTTTAATAACAACAAAGAAATTTGAGCACATACATGGTAAAAATAAAAAGATAATTATATAAGAACTCTTGACGAGAAAGATTAAGACACTTATTCTAGTTAAATAGCTTTTATTTTTTTGTAGATTTTATCTTCCTTCAGCTAATTAAATATTGACAATAAAGATATCAACATATGAAAGAAAACCTAAGGTCGATGCCGTGTTGCTTAATATTTCAAAATTTATAACGTTTTTGACGGATCCAATTATTATAGTGAAAAATGTTGAAAATCTAATCGAAGAATTCAACATATGTTTCTTTTCTGAGTAGATATTTGAAGAGCGGTCTATGTAAAGATGATGTTTCCCTGAATTCCGAGATTTTCTTCATGGGATTTCTAAGTTTCCTCCCTAAAAGAAGACCAAGAAGGATTAATTTTATTCTTGTGCAGGACAAACTTTTGGATATGTATTTTTTAAGTTGATGCTCATTACAAATGAATACATTTGATTACACATTTAATACTAAAACTCATGCAAAATTTTGTTTGAATACTTTAGACAATATTTTTAGCCTAATCAGTACTAGTTAAAAGACTTGCACGGTAACCAAAGTGGGAAAATTTCAACATAATCAACATTACAATCTGCTTATACTTGAACACTGAAAGCAGCATTTGCGGTAAAGGCTTAAAATACATAAATGGGCACAATGAGCCTATTTATTGTCCTACTATTTAAGTAGTTTATGCTTTAGGCATTTAAAATAATGGCCGGAAGATATGTCTGTTTATCCAAGTAATATTGCTACTTTTAGAGTAATATGTAATAGCAAGTTTCAGCTTGCTGAATAAAAGTTGGGATGGTATCTGCTGACAATGGGCCTATTTATCTACCTGGAGGCATTTTAAGACTATCTAAGAGACTTATTTGATCGGATAACGACAAGCAATGCCATACTGGTTTTGACTAAAATTTAGCCTCTTCAACAATTTTGGGCATCGATATTGATGTGCTGTTGCCAACAGATTCCAAATAAATTCTAACTCAGATAACAAAGGAAGGACACCTAGTGCAAAGAATGATCTTTATAGTTCGCGGACACGTACAAAGCAGCCAGATGCTTGGGAACGGCGTTAAGAGCTAAAAACTTAAGCTGTACCAGTATGCACCGTGTGGTTGCTTTGTAGGTGTCCAAATAGATTCCAAATATATATTGACATTCTGTCATTGTTAATAACAAATCAGTCTTAAAAGTAACTTGTGGACTAAGATATGTGCCTTGCCTAATCAAATAAAAAACTAATTATCCTTTGTATAAAAGGCCGTAGGTGCTTGCTGGTACTTGCTTGGGATTCAGAGAGCAGCGAAATGCCTGAAAGAACAGTGCTCACTGCTAGCTGATGCCAACGGCTGCAGGCGGCAAACCGTCGCCTGCGTCAATCCGATCTACTATGGCACCACAACTTCACCAATCACTGGCAGAGATAGATTAGCGTGGGCTAACAACTCCAANATTCAGTAGTTGTTGAAGGGTGTTTTATCGTAATTCTATTATTTGGCAATTTGCCTGTTTTTTTAAAATGCGGTGTATTATGGGGATTGGTTGCAATTAGACGTCTAAAGCGTTGATTTTCTAATATAAATCAAAATAAGTTATGTAATGATGCACAATCCATATATTTTCATCATCCGTGTGAATCTCCAAGTATAACACAGATCTCGAGTTAATTTCTTAAATAATAAATATTTAAACTTTAATTAAAAATCATCTAGAACATCGATTTCAACAAACTTATTGTCAAGCTGACCAGTTCAACGAGCGGACCCAATCGTACAAAAAAAAATCAAACCCAAGTGAAATTAAGCCAAAAATCAAGCCATTAAACTACTTTTGAAAACATTTTGGGCATTTTTAGAAGGTCAAATAGATTATGAATCTGGCGACCTCATAGTTGAATCGAGCGCAATTTCAACACCGTTAACACACTCAAATGTCTATCAAATGTCCAATGACCGAGGGAACTTTCCTGGTTGTCGAAACATAGTTGTTCGAATTCCTTTCTTAAATATAACTGGAACTTTATAAATAGAGTCATATCGTCTTCATGAGAACGAGTTGAAGTTCGAAGCTTGAAGAAGGAGCTAAAATCTCGTCTTAACCGATGATCTACAGCTCGCAACCAACTTTGGTTAGCGCCTCCCTCCGGTCACCAGAGCAATTCAGCCAAGTTGGACCGCCGCTGCGTCCGGCCAAATCAGATTGATGTCCCCTCTGACCCACATCGCCTCTAACACCTCTGGCCACCACCACCTCTAAAAGATGCCATGCTGAAAATAGTTAACCATCATCTATTCCCTCACACTCCTTGCAACGAAGCACTGTACAAAACAACCTACAAAGCGACAATATCATCCCAGACGCCGTACTGACCATGAAGATAGTGTATTGAAGCACCTATTATCGCCCCTCCTTGTGAACACTCCTGTCTGTGGAGCTACAAGTCCTTTTATGCACTGAGATTATCACTTAATAAGTTGTGTAACCCTTTTCCATTAGTGGGAAAAGGGCCTGTACCCATTAAAACAACAAAGGGAGGAAGAGCACTAAGTAGGAATAATAATTAGAAATTTTAGATTGAAAGGATAAAAAAAAGTTTGCTCTAAAATTTTGATAGAAAGGCTTGAATACCTCTAACAGAGAGGATATTCTCCATGAAAAAGTCACTGTAGCTGGCCCTGTCATTATTGACTTTACAAAAATTTCTAAATCTAGCTGATTATGAGTGAATAAGGGTAAAAGTGCTTAGCTGGTAGTGTAGACATTCATTATGCTAAGTGAGGTGTGTACAATATTATCTCCCTCAAGTTAACGCTCCTAGGTTGGAGGGTTAACTTTTCACATAGAAAGAGATAGCTAGATGTGGGAATTATCTTGGTGAAGATATTCGTTTGGCGATCCATGGCGAAGACGTGGTTGATGCCAACTTTATTAAACAAAATTTTCTTAATGAAGTTATAATCTATTTCAATGTATTTTTGTGTGAGCGTGGAAAATTGGGCTGTGAGCTATAGCCATAGTGTAAGTGTTGCAATGTATGATTGTTGGGGCTGTGAACAAGACATGGAGATTATGCAACAATCTTTGTAGCCATATACCATCAGTGGCAGCTTTAGAGAGAGCACAATATTTAGCTTTAGTTGAAGACAGAGAGAATGTAGGCTACTTCTTTAATTGCCATGAGATGAAAGTATTGCCCAAAAAGGAACAACAACACATGATAAATTGTATGTTTGTTGTATCATTAGCCCAACTTGAATCTGAGTAACTATGCAAAATGAGCGATCCTTGGCAAATGGGAAGACCAAAGCTAGCAGTCCCTTTGATGTATCGAAGAAGATGTTTCAATTATTGGAAGTTAAGGTATAAGGGCAATTGTAGGTATTGAGAGAGTGTGTTGACTGCTAAGGTAATATTCGGTTTTGTTAATGTAAAGTATTGTAGAGAGCCTATAAGATACCGATAGAGTTGCGAGTTTTTTAAAGGTTGCTCAACATGCCTAGAAATGTGCTACTTTTATATATATACATTTTATGCTCATTTTTAATGATATTGCACATTAATGAAAGTTATTTGACATGTTGTTGAATGCAAAAACAAGAGAAAGAGTTTTTTAGAAAAAAGATCGAAAACGAAGCAAACTAGGGTCAAATGGAGCGAAGGAGCATAAAGTGAGCTAGTGCCTAGGCACTAGCTTTCAGTGCCTAGGAGCTAGACCTGTACATGAAAATAGAGAGTCAGGCACTATGGTCCCAGGATTAGGCCCCTATGTGCCAGACAGTTATTTTGGGCTTCTAAGAAGTTGGAGCCACAGTAGGGCTCCTAGGCGCCAAAATCCAATTTCAATTTTATGTATTGAATTTAAATAAATTTAGAAGAGTCAACTGAGGTGACTCTTGGGATTTTTGAGAGTTATTTTAAATGGAGTTAAGGCGCCCAAAAGGTGGTGTGTGACGTGGCTTTTTTGGTGGTGTGAGGGAGAGCTTTTGGTGTGTTTGTGTGTGTGTGTGTCTTATAGTGAAATTGTAAGGAGAGTTGAGAAATCATTAAAAGGACTTTAAGGAATTTGCTTGGGAAGAAGTTTAAGATAAGTAATTTGTATTTCTGTTTGAGTTTTGTTTATTGTGTAAACCATAAATTTAATATAAATCATGTTTTGTTGTGTTATCCCCATGAGATCAGAGTAGTTTTCTGTCTCTTTCTTCTTGCAATAAGAATTAATCTTGTGTAGGATTAAAATTGTTTTAAGATTTCTCTTATTCCATAGTTGTGACAATTCTTTATTTCGTACTTAATTTACATATTCAATCTAGCCAATTGGTATGTTAAAACTTGTTGTGAAGCTATAATGCCCCGGGAGGGCTATGTATTCCTTGACAAGTAAGAATCATAATAATCTTGTGGGTGATAAGGTTTCCCATTGGTTAGTGCAAATAAATTGGAAGTTAGGTTTTAATGGGTGTAAATTAGTGATTCTAGGTTGACATGCTAGAACCTTAACCAATTTGATCTAGAGTTTAGAACTTAAAGATCAGTTAGTCCTAAAGAGAGGGTACAATGGGTAATTTAGAGTGCTATGCTAGAACCTTCCCAGCATAACCTAAGCTTTAAGAACTTAACTCTAGGTTAGCCGATGTTTTTTATGCTCCCGGAAGAGGGTAAAGATATGTAAGCTTCTTTTTGTTAGAAAACTTAATTTAAACTTTCAACATTTGATTCATACACTGATTATTATCTCATTGTAAGGGGAAATACTTTCACATAATTTAAACTCTTCTACATAAAGTTATTTTAGAATCACTTAGCATTATCTCTAGGTTTTGAAACGAATATAGTAAAAATTAGTTACTTCTTGTTACACATAAAATTGTGACCTATTTTCCTAGAAAATTTTCTAAAGTTTAAGCTAAGTTTTACGAAGTTCATAAAAGACTGGAGTTTTAAAACAAAATCCTATTTTACTTGAAACGATACGTGTATTTATGTAGTATCCCTAGTGTGTAAAATTAAAATGTGGAGAAAAAAATTATTTGACATATAACATTTAATTAAGAATTAAACATTACAAAACCGCCGCGACATTAAGGTTTTGATGCTATCTTTTGAAATTGAAATTGAAATAATTACACACTGTCGACACTATTTTGGTTGGAGGAGTTGCTTGTAAGAAGCTGTCAGCCACCGGAATCAAAATCCCGTCGCCCGCTTCGGAAGGAGGTTTAAGTTTAGAAATGTATGAAATCAATCTGATCTCATATTTTTCATAGTTTACATTAAAGAGCACTATACCTCAAACTCTATATCTATCTCGAAGGATAAACACAAGACTCTAGGATGAGGCTCGATCAAATAAATGACAAAAGGTATGACGTCTGTTTGGTCTGCGAAACCGTTTTATTTGCCGATAATTTCCCCTATTTAATATGAAGAATTAAATAGGGTTTATTTTAAGTTGGGTTTGAGAAAAGCTTCCTATAAGGGCAAGCCCCTATAGTTAATTACATCTTAAGTGATCGAAGTCATTTAAGAAAACTCTCGATAAAAATCAAGAAATAGTATCTTCAAGGAATTCAAAGGAAAGGACTTTTCAATGAAATCAGACAAAGAGGTATGAAAGGGGAATGGTTCAAATTTGGGACATTTATTACGGAATCCAAAGGTGGAAGGACTGGGAGATGACATAGCTCCGGAGGAGAACCTCGGTGCCTTCCTAATCTATCCTATTGTTTGGCTTCAGTTTTGAGGAGAAAAATTTAAGTGTTTCATCCTGCAAATTTTATTAATTTAAGGTTACATTTGTGTAAAGCAGTCACACAAATAGCTTGGAAGATGTGAGAATTTAGCTCGCGACAAACAATAACCTCAAAATCCTAAAATGAGTTAGGACTTATATTGTACAATAGAGCTATACAAATGCCTAAAGATGAGATGAGGTTATGTTGCATAAGCAGACAACCTTGAAGTCCTATGACTTTGTTGTGTAATTCTAAAGAAGGAAAGAAATTAGTTTATCTGATGTTGACATATTTTGCTGTTGAAGATGGTCGTGCTGCCCACCATGCTAGCTCTAAGCTCCTCGTCGTGGTGAGTTTAAGTTTTTAGGGTGTCAAGTTATGATGTCAAATCAGGTGGCCCTATGATTGAAGTTCTTTAAATTTTTATGGGGGGATGTTAAAGTTGATTAGAGCGACACCAGTTAGGATCCCACGGTTCCCTCGTTCCGACACCACTATTTTCTATTGGATTCACTTAGTCCAAATGAATTTACTAAACTCAACTTAATTAGTTTCATAATTTCATTTAGACCGTGGGAAGCCTCGTTAGCAACCATAGGTTTCCTCCTCCGAGGAGTTCCCGATCATCCGATAGAGACGTCTTAATTTAGTTGTAGTTGTTGTTTTGTGTGATGTGTATGATTAAATTTTGAGTTGTTTTATATTTTGAATGTTGTGGCGGTGAATTTTACCTTGGTTGATTTTAACTTTGGTTTTGCTTTTTATTTTGTGGCTATCCTGATAATTTTAGTTTTCATGCAGAGTGACATTGTTGTTTACTATACAGGTTTGTATTAACATTAAACGTACAATATGAAAGTACAAGAAAGACGATGCTATAAATTGTAAAAACGTACTTAGTGAGTCTTCTCGTTCCATCACTTGAAACTTAAAATGCATGTGAGGGCAGTTCATGCAGAGGCAGAAAAGTAATGTTTTGGTAGTTTTGCTAACCCTATGTCATATCTTGGTGGGTCCTTAGGAGTTTAATAAAGGATGATTTTGTTAAGCAAAGCATATTAAGTTTAGTAGACCTCTGAGGTATCCAACATGTTAGGAGGAAGAAACAGGTCCACGCTTCCCTCTTATCACCTGGTGAAAAGCCTCGAGTTCATTTAAACTTATTATGTTGCTTAATAATTCACTCTATGAATACCCTAATGCTCAATGAACATTAATATCCTAACTATCCCTAAGAGTAGGGTAATCATCATTTGTAATTCAATTTTGAAGATTATGTGAATGAAGACCCTTAAATGAGGCAAGCTAGTGTTGTTGGAACACTTAGCCAAATTTTTATCCTAATTGGGCTTGTAGTGTTTTAAAGGTCTTAAATTTTGGCTATGTTTTCTTTTCAAATCCTTTTTTAATCAACCTTGATTTAACTTAGATCACAATTAAGCCCTTAAGACCTAGGTGGGTGTCTTAATTAATTTTGAAAAGGTTAAGTTTTAGGTGATCATGATTCATTATTTGAATTTCATTTGAAAGTTAAATAGGGGTATTAAATTGATTGATTACTGATCTCAAAAGTCATACCCCTAAGTCCTAGGTTCTTTTAATTTTAATAAACCTATAAATTTTAATAATTTAGAAATTTATTAATTTATCATTTTAGTTAGGAAAGTGAGATGAGTTTCTACCAATTAATTCCCTTTTAATTTCAATCTTCCAAACAAGTTAATTAAGATCAGAAGTTGCCAATTTCCCTCCTTGAATTAAGCCTAAATGTTAATTAAGGCCAAATTCATAATATTACACTTTTGCCCCTATGACTTTAACACTTCATAATTTGTCAAATTCAAATCAAATGATTTTAAAATTTTTATCCTACCCCATTCATTGGTCAATTAAGACATCAGAGGAGAAAATGTGATTTTTCAAAATTTAAATTAATTTATATAACTATTTTCATGCAAAAATGGGATTTGTCAAAGAAAATTTTCTAACTTAACTAAGGTGAAAGTTAATCACTTGAAATTTTTTACTAGAGGTAGACTTAGGCCAAAGAGCCATTTTGACAAAATTTCATGATTTTTTAAATTTTATTTGAAATATTAGGATTATTTTAAGTTATGGGGTATTTATTAATTATAAAATATTTTAAATGGGGAAATTAAGTTTTAGATTTTTTTAAAATCTCCCTGAGGCCAAAGAACCCAGGGAAGTAAATTTTATAATTTTCTAATTTTTATTTGATTTATTAGAATTCTTTTAGTGGAAATCCATTTTTAGCCTTTAAAAATTATTTTAAGCTTCAAAATACCATCTCTTTATTTAGAAAATCAGGAAAAATATTGCAATTTTTCTTAAGTGCTTAGAAAATAATTTAGAACATTTCCATGAATTTTATTATTTTTGTGATTTTTATGAATTTTTAATTATTTAATATTTTAAAAAATAGGCTAAAAAGGAAGTTTTTATTTTAAACACCATTTTATTTTAATAAAATTCACCTGATCACAGAGAACTCGAAAAATAAGTTTTCATAATTTTTTAAGTTACATTTTGATCATTAAAAATCATTTTAGTGCCAAAAAAGATATTCAACTTAAAAAATCAATTTAGGCCATCAAATAGACTCAAAGTGCTTTAAAACTTTTATTGGGAGTTCTATGGATCTTAGAAAATAGTAAAAATAAAAAAATCAAGTCATTTTGATGTTCATATTCCAAAATTAATTATCTTAGTGATTTGGGGTTTATGAAGATTAGGAGCATTTTAAATGACTTGGCTCATGAGAGATTTTTCTAAAGGTTCTCTGGTCATATTAAACCTTAAAAAATTTACTTAGATTTTTATAAGAAACATGCTAATTATTATAATTAATTTAAGCAAATAATGTTCATAAAATTTAAAAATATGGATCTCTATCAAGCGGTCTTCTCTGACTTTGGAAAAATCAGAGAATGTTACCCTTGACAGAGGCTACAACATGCCAAAAATTCAAGCCATGGTGAAATGTCTATATGCATGGAGAATCAAAAGACTCAAAATAATGTTTAATTAATTAAAAATATAACATGCATCAAATGGACTTCAAATTATTTTCACATTGTTCTTCTCTGTTCACTGAGCAAGTAGTTATTTTTATTTTATTTTTGTGACACCAAGATATGAATTTTTAAAGTTAGGGGTCATTTTATGAATTATTTAAATCCCTATTTATCTATTTAAATGCATGGCGCTGAATGGATCCTGGCAGCTCTGAAGCTCTAAGCGGCGCTCTCTCATTTGATGTCGTCGTCCATGCTAGCATCCACGCGTCCAGTGATTCATGTAAGGAAGCGCTGTCTGGCTTCATCTTGACCGTTCATCTGATACACACTTGATTGAACGACGCTCCGTCATCATCCCCAATGGACTAACTTGAGAATCGTCCATCTTCAAGGCTTGATATCTCCCTCATTTCTCAACAAAATTGAATGAAGTTTTTTTAAATGCTTGCCTAGACTAGAGAAACATATCTATATGGTTAATATGACATGAAATTAAGCCCAAGAAAATGGAGAATCAAAAGAGGCTCGGGATGAGGAGGAGTTCAATACCTTTGCTCTGAGAAGGGAAGCTTCAATCAGAGATGCTTAGCACGTTCGTTGGAGTCCAAGGAGGCTAGGGATTGAGCCTCTTACTGTGGTGTAAGGTCTAGGTATGAATTCAACCAAGCTTGATTTTAGGTGCTGATCAAAGTCTATACTAGAGGCTCTGTGGAAGGGGGATTTGATGGGGCTTTTTCTTCTTTCAGTGTTGTGGAGGTGGGTACAAGTAATTTAAGTTTGGTGGACTGTGGAGGTGGATCGAGCTCTGTCCTGGTTTCAGACAGAAATTTGAGCTCAAAATTGAGCTTCTACAATGGGGATAAGTGGGGGAAGATGGTTGGATTGCACTGAGGAGGTCACAAAGAAGCTCTGTGAGTGATTTAGGAAGCTCTCTCTGAGAAAATTTCAGCACTCCCTTCATGGTCGTGGAGGTAAGAATTATAAAAATGGTTGAGGGGTGGCTGTCATGGCCAATGTTTGGGTGCAATGTGATGTTTAAGTGGAGGGCAGAGAGGCTCCAACATCTCATTTGAGTGAGGTGGTCTCTAGGTTTGAATTAACTGAAGTTTGAGAGGGGGTGGCCCTCAGTTTTGGCTTCTTTGATGACTAGGCCAGTTGGCCATGGCAGGGGAGGTTGCTAGGAGCTTAAGGAACCTAAGGGTCCAACTAATGAGTTGAGGTTTAGTTTTGGCAAAAATATCCAAGGCTTAAGCAAATATGAAATCAAAATCTCTTGATTTAGGGGAAATTTAGTCCATGGCTTAGCTTATGTGGTTTTGTGAGGTTTATCTTGGTCACTAGGGTCCAACTAATGGCTGTGGAGTCATTAATTTTGTGACTTTGGGGTGGCTAGGCCACATTTAGTGCATGGGTCCAAGTAGGTGCAAATGACCAAATATGGGTTTGGGTTTGGCTAGCTATGTCCTTAAACCCAATTGATTGATGAACTTTATGCAGATGATTGTAATGAACATTTTTTTTGTGAAGGATGAAAGGGTTTTGAGTTTAATTGGAGGGTCAATTTGAAGGATTTTTGAGATTTGGTCAATTTGGGCATGTTGGGCTAGACTTGGGTCTAAACTAAGCTAGGATTCGAATTTTGATAAATTGAATGGTCCAAATGATCAAGGGAGATGTTATAAATATTTTTCATGAAGGAATGGATTGGAAATTTTGGAGCCAAGGCAATCAACTTGGTGAAATTTAGAGGCATAGCCAATTTGGGGCAAATTTTGGGGCTTTTGACATAGGTTGAAATTAAATGAAATTGAGACTTCACCAAGGCCAATTTATGATTATTTTTGATGTGTAAAAAATTATAAAGAGTTTTTAAAATAAAACATGGCCAATTGAAGGGCCAATGGATTCAATTTGGTGAGATTAGGTCTTGTGCCAAAAATTGGGGTTTTGACCTATATCAAAATGGGGCTCAAAGCATGGTTAATTAAGCTTGGATTTGGTTTATTTTGGTCACATTAAGAGTGAATTTGAGTGTGGAATTAAAGTTTGGGGAGATTGGGATCAAATTGATGGACATTTGAATTAAATTTGGGGAAATTTGGGCCTGTAAAAGCAATTTGGGGGTTTTAATCAATGATTGTCAAATTGGCCAAATTAGATCATGTGATAGTTAAGAAAAATGAAATTGGGAATATTTTAAATATTTTGGAAATTTTTGGGATTTTTTGAAATTTTTAGAAATTTGGGCTAAGGAGGGGTATTTTGGTAATTTGGCAATTTTTTTATTTTGGGTAATTTGGGTGTTTTCAAAAGGTTTGAAATGATTTTTGAAAAATTTTGGGTATTTTGGATAAATTTGAGAATTTTGGCCAAATTTAAGGTTTCAATGGTACTTGGGTAATTTGGGGGAGTTTAGGGGCAAAAGGCTAGGATGGGTATTTTGGGTAAGATTGGGGAACTAACCTCCAAAAATAAGCCATAGACCAATGGAAATCCCATTTGGTTCCTCTATTTACTGGTCTTAGCTAAACCTCAACCTAGGGCTAGTAGGTTTAGGGGACCATCTTCATGAGTGTCCTAAAAGTATCAAGGGATCAAACTCAAGAAATTTTTGGTTTAGGGTAGTGAGTGATTGTCAGTGAAGTGAGTACCTTAGTGCTAGCACAACACCCAAGGTCAACCCTAAGGTCAAATAGCCCTATAGGAACTCTCCTTGAGCTCCCCCATAATGACCCCACCTACTAAGTGCTAGAGGTTCAGACCAATATGTGGAACTTCAAAGTTGAGTAAAGAAGAGTTTAGAATTTCTTATAATGACGGTGTCTTTTCTAGTTCTCTAAGAATATTCAATAGAAAAGTCCTATAGCTAGAACTTAGGTTACTAAAGAGAAAGACTAGACCTCAACCAAAAATGATGTCCACTTAGAGAGATTTTTAAAAAATAAAAAACTTAATTTTCACCATTTAAAATATTTTATTTTTATTAAATAGCCCAAAACTTAAAATATTTCTAATAAATTACAAAAAATTCAACAAATTATGAAATTTGACCCAAAGGCTTTTCTGGTCTAGGTCTACCTCCAATAAAAATTTCAAGGGATTATAATTTAACTTGGTCAAGTTAGGAATTTTCTTTGAAAAATCCTATTTTTTGCATCAAAATAATTATATAAACTAAATTAAATTTTGAAAAATCATATTTTCTCCTATGATGTCGTAATTGATCCATGAATGAGGTAGGATAAAAATTTCAAAGTCATTTGAATTGAGTTCGACAAATTATGAGATGTTAAAGCCTTGGGGCAAATGTGTAATTTTGGAAATTTTGCCTTAATTAACATTTAGGCTTAAATCAAGGAGGGAAATGGGTAACCTCTGATCTTAATCAATTTATTTGATGCTTGAAACACAATGTGTTAATTGGTAGAAACCAATTTCACTTTCCTCATTAGAAAGGTAAGTTAATAAATTTCTAAATAATTAAAATTTGGAAGTTTATTAAAATTAAATGATCCTGGACTTAGAGGTATGAATTTTGAAGTCAATAATTAATCAATTTAATACCCCTATCTTGGTTTTCAAATAAAATCTAATTCATGAATCATGACAACTTAAAGCTTAACCTTTTCAAAACTAATTAAGACACTCACCTATGTCTTAAAGGCATAGTGGTGACATAGGATAAGAGAAATAAACATAACTAAATCAAACATCCTTGTAACACCACTAAGCCTAATTAGGATTAAAAATTTGGCTAAGTGTTCAAATTACTTTAACTTGCCTCTTTAAAGGTCTTCACCTACATAATTTTAAAATTAAATGATAAGTGATAATTACCCTATTCTTAGGACTAATTGAGACATTAGGGTTCACTGAGTAATAAGAGTATTTACAGAATGAACCATTAAGCAATATAATAAGTTTAAATGGACTCGAGGCTTTTGACCAGTTGGTAAGAGGGAGGCATGGACCTGCTTCCCCCTCCTAACTTGTTGGACACCTCAGAGGCCTATTAAACTTAATATTCTTCGCTTAATGAAATCATCCTTATTTAAACTTTTAAGGACTCACCAAAATATGACATTGGGTTAGGAAAATTACCAAAATTTTACCTTTCCTGCTCTTCATAAACTGCCTTAACATGCATTTAGTTAGGAAAATTACCAAAATTTTACCTTTCCTGCTCTTCATAAACTGCATTAACATGCATTTTAAGTTTCAGGTGGGTGGAACCACCAGAACTTACCTTTTCTGCTCTTCATAAATTTCCTTAACATGCATTTTAAGTTTCAGGTGGTGGAACGTACTTTCCTGCTCTTCATAAACTGCCTTAACATGCATTTTAAGTTTCAGGTGGTGGAACGAGAATTCGCCAGGTACGCTTTTACAGTTTATAGTACCGTCTTTCTTCTGCCTTTTCCTTACATGTTCCATGCCTGCTCTTCATAAACTATCTTAACATGCATTTTAAGTTTCAGGTGGTGGAACGAGAAGACTCGTTTTTACAGTTTTCAGCTTTGTCTTTCTTGTACTTTCATACTGTACTTTTATACTTGCAAATTTGCATGCTAAACAATGATGTCACCCTGCATGAAGACTAAAACCATCAGGATAGCCCCATAACCATAACCAGAACCAAAACTAAAATCAACCAAGATAAAATTCACCACCACAACATTCAAAGTATAANAAACTTCACACAAAGGTTCCCTAAGATCCCCTCAGTGCATTCCAACCATTTTCCTTCACCCATCCCCATTGTTAGAGCTCAATTTTGAGCTCGAGACCCTGTCGGAAACCAGGACAGAACCCAATACACCTCCACGGTCCACCAAACTCAACTTAACTTCACCCACACTTTCAGAACAGTGAAATAAACTAAATCCCCATCAAATCCCGTTTCCACAAAGCCTCTACCATAGCTCTAGACCAACACCTGAAATCGAGCTTGGTCGAATTCATACATAGGCTTTACACCAAGACCAGGCACTCAATCCCTAGCCTTCTTGGACCCCAACGAACGTGTCGAGCACCTCTGATCAAAGCCTCCCTTCTCAGAGCAAAGGTCTAAAACTCCTCCTCCTGAGCTTATTTTGATTCTCCATTTACTTAAGCTTGATTTCATGCTACCTTAGTTGTATGGATGTGTTCGTCTCACTTAGATGAGTCCATAGGATCAAACCCAAAGTGATTTGGTTGCGTATGGATATGTTCGTCTCACTTAGATGAGTCCATAGGATCAAACCCGAAGTGATTTGGTTGACTTAAGCTTGATTTCATGGTACCTTAGCAGTATGGATGTGTTCGTCTCACTTAGACGAGTCCATAGGATCAAACTCGAAGTGATTTGGTTGAGTCTATGGCTGAGATCTTAAGGTTTTAATGGACGGGCACGGGATCATCCTATCGAGGACGATGACGAGGAGCCGTCCGATCGAGCGTGTATCAAATGAACGTGGAAGATCAAGTCGGACAGTACTTCGGGACATAAACAGCGGGCCGAGTCAGCAAGCTACGTGGACAGCGGCGTCCAACCAGAGCGCGCCACACATGCCTTCAGAGCTGCCTAGGATCTAGTTAGCAGGCGCTGTTTAAATAGATAAATAGGGTTTTTTCCTATTTATTTAAATAACCTTAACTTAGAAAATTCATAACTTTGTGTAGAAAAATCAAAAAAATAAAATAAAAATGCCCACTTGCTCAGTAAACAGAGGAGAACAATGTGGAATAATTGTCAAGTCTATTTGATGCATAAAATATTTTTTAATTAATTAAACACTATTTGGAATCATTTGATTCTCCATGCATATTGACACTTCCCCTTGGCTTGAAATTTTGACATGTTGTAGCCTCTGTCAGGGGAAGTATTCTATGATTTTTCCAAAGTAAGAGAAGGTCCCTATATAGAGACCCATATTTTTCAAGTTATTTCACATCATTTCCCTAAAATAATCATGGAAATTAGCATATTAGTTATTAAATCCTAAGAAAATTTTGGAAGGTCCGCCATTACCAGAGAAACCTTTGAAAATAGTTTCATGGGTCAAGTCATTTAAAACA
This sequence comes from Phalaenopsis hybrid cultivar, assembly GCA_002079205.1. NCBI lineage: Eukaryota > Viridiplantae > Streptophyta > Magnoliopsida > Asparagales > Orchidaceae > Phalaenopsis > Phalaenopsis hybrid cultivar. The sequence continues at coordinate 135,896 of JXCR01135137.1, forward strand.
TCCTTAAATTTTCCCAATACTAAATCACTAAGATAATAAATTTTGAAAAATACAAACATTTAAATGACTTGATTTTTGATCTCCATTGTGATTGATGGTCAAGAGAACTCATTATAAAAGTTTCAAAATATTTTGAGTTCATTTGATAACTTAAATTGATTTTTAAAGATAAATACCACTCCTAACATTTAAATGATTTTTAAAAATAAATATATAACTCAAAAAATTATGAAACTTAGTTTTTTGGAGTTCTCTGTGATCAGGGGTATTTTCTAAAAATAAAATGATATTTAAAATAAAAACTTAATTGGCCTATTCTAAATATTTAAATAATTAAAAATTCATAAAAATCATAAAAACAATAAAACTCATGGCCCATTTTGAAATATTTAATATATTAAAAATTCATAAAAATAATAAAACTCATGGAAATATTATAAATTGTTTCCTAATCACTTAGGAACAATTAGAAATTTTTCCTGATTTTCTAAATAAAGATATTTATTTTCAAAGCTTAAAAATAATTTTTAAAAGTGAATTTTCACTAAAAATAATGCCAATAAATCAAATAAAATTCAAAAAAATATAAAATCTTCTCCTCCTGATTTTCTAAATAAAGATATTGAATTTCAAAGCTTAAAAAATAATTTTTAAAAGGCTAAAATGAGTTTTCACTAAAGTAATTCCAATAAATCAAGGAAAAATCAAAAAAATATAAAATTTGCTCCTTTGAGTTCTTTGACCTTGGGGAGATTTTTTAAAATACAAAACTTAATTTTAACCCCTTAAAATATTTTATTTTTATTAAATAGCCCCAAACTTAAAATAATTATAATAAATCACAGAAAATTCAAAAAATTGTGAAATTTGATCCAAAGGCTCCTCTAGTCTAGGTCTATTTCCAGTAAAAATTTGAAGGTATTATAATTTTACTTTGTTTAAGTTAGGAATTTTCTTTAAAAAAGCCTATTTTTGCATTAAAATAATTTTATAAATTAAATTAATTTTTTTTAAATCACATTTTCTCCTCTGATGTCTCAATTGACCCATGATTAAGGAAATATAAAGATTTCAAAGTCATTTGAATTGAATTTGACAAATAATGAGGTGTTAGAGCCTTATGGGCAAATTTGTAATTTTGGAAATTTTGCCTTAATTAACATTTAGGCTTAATTCAAGGAGGGAAAATGGGTAACCTCTATTCTTTATAATTTATTTGATGCTTGAAACACAAAGGGGTGAACTGGTAGAAACCAATCTCACTTTCTTAATTAAGATTAATAAATAAAACTATTTGATGTTTGAAACACAAAGGGGTTAATTGGTAGAAACCAATCTCACTTTCTCAATTAAGATTAATAAATTTTTAAATTATTAAATTTGGAAGTTTATTAAAATTAAAAGATCCTGGACTTAGGAGTATGACTTTGAAAACCAATAATTAATCAATTTAATACCCCTACCTTGATTTTCAAATAAAATCCAAATTTTGAATCATGACCACTTAAAGCTTAACCATTTTCAAAATTAATTAAGACACTCACCTAGGCTTTAAAGGCTTAGTGGTGACTTAGGCTAAACCAAAAATTGATTAAACAAGGATTAGAGAAATGAACATAATTAAATCAAACATCCTTGAAACACCACTAATCCTAATTAGGATTAAAAATTTGGCTAAATATTCAAATTACACTAACTTGCCTCTTTAAGGGTCTTCACCCACATAATTTTAAAATTAAATGATAAGTGATAATTACCCTATTCTTAGGGATAATTGAGACATCAATGTTCACTGAGTACAGGTATTTACAGGATGGACCATTAAGCAATATAATAAGTTTAAATGGACTTGAGGCTTTTCACCGGGTATTTTCAGGATGAATCATTAAGCACCATAATGAGTTTAAACGGACTCAAGGCTTTTCACTAATATTTACAGGATGAACAATTAAGCGACATAATAAGTTTAAATGGATTCGAGGCTTTTCACTAGTTGGTGAAGGAGAGGCATGGACCTGCTTCCCCCTCCTAACTTGTTGGAAACCTCAGAGGCCTATTAAACTTAATATTCTTCGATCAATGAAATCATCCTTGATTAAACTTTTAAGGACTCACCAAGATATGACATAGGGTCAGGAAAATTACCAAAAATTTACCTTTCCTGCTCTTCATAAACTGCCTTAACTTACATGCATTTTAAGTTTCAGGTGGGGGAACGAGAAGACTCGCCAGGTACACTTTTACAGTTTTCAGCGTTATATTTCTTGTACTTTCATACTGCACTTTTATACCTGCAAGTTTGCATGCTAAACGAAGATGTCACCCTGCATGAAAACTAAAACTATCAGGATAACCACATAACCATAACCATAACCAAAATAAAAACTAAAATCAACCAAGATAAAATTCACCGCCACAACATGCAAAATATAAAACAACTCAAAATTTAATCACAAACATCACATAAAACCACAACTTCAACTTAATTAAGATGTCTCTATCGGATGATCGGGAATTCCTTGGAGGAGGTAACCTACGGTTGCTAACGAGGCTTCCCACGGTTTAAATGAAATTATGGAACTCATTAAGTTGAGTTTAATAAGTGCATTTTAACTAAGTGAATCCAATAGAAAATAGTGATGCTGGAACGAGGGAACCATAGGATCCTAACCTGTGTCGCTTTAATAAACTTTAATATGCCCACTATAAAATTTAAAGAACTTCAACCATAAGGCCACCTGATTTGACATTATAACTTGACACACTAAATAACTCAAACTTGTCGCGACAAGGAGCTTGGAGCTAGCATGGTGGGCAGCACGACCATCTTCAACAACAACACTTGTCTTCCCCAGCTAAACCAATCTTCCTTCCTTAGACTTAAACAACAAAACCAGAGGACTTCCAGGTTTCTTGCTTATGCAACGTAAATCCTCACCTCATCTTTAGGCCTTTGTATAGCCCTGCTATATAATATANGGAGTTGTCTCTCCGGTTCATTTCAATATACTTAAAATTCATTTTAATTAAATACTGGATGTCAGCCATTGGACTCCATTGATTGTCGGCTACAGTCCCCTCTACTTTCCCCCTCCCTGTACATTACCACCACCACTATTATTCATTTTCACTCACGCCCATTGGCGATTGGGTTTTACTCTATATTTATATTGTATTCATTCAACAAAAAAATTAAAATTCATGCATATTTAGTGCATTCATCCAAACAGTCACATTTACTTTTTAGCATATATTCACTGTATATTACTTTCCCTTTTTCATATAAGAAGCTCCTTAATGTATTTAAGTTTGAAATTCATTTGGTTCGGACAAGGGAGGAATCGGCCTATTTTTTTATGGGGGGGCAAACTGTCTTCCTTGACGCAATGGGACAGAGGTTAGGACAACGAATGTCAAAATGATATTTAAGGAGGGCCTCAAAATTAATATTTCAAGAGTGGAAAAAGACCGAATTGCCCATTCATATAAAGAAAAATCAAAATTTGAGGGGTGGGCAATTGCCCCTCTGGATCCTACTTAGGTCTGCCCCTGGGTTTAAACAAAATTTCAAATACATTATTTGTATAAAATGATAGTCATAATTGTTTGTTGGCAGACATTACCCGTCACTGACTATCGAATGATGGTTGACGGAAGTCCACCACAAGATGTTTGCAATTGACAGCCTCTGCTCGTTGCTAACAGTCACCAAAATTAAAGGCTACCACTGTTACAGACTACCACTCACCAGCGTATGTAGTCACTTACAATTGAGTTTTATAGTGCATTTATGGTGTTGCCATCTACACAAAAAAAAATATTGCATGCACTTGTAGTTTATTCACACAAATAACTACATTTATTTCTCAATATACTCTCTCACAATATATTTTCCTTTCTCTAATTTTTATTGTATTTATATTCTTGGTCAGCTCTATTTAACAAAATTTAAAATAAAAAGAAAGTAAATAGTGTAGGCACTACTCACGTCATAGAAAATTTTGAAATTCGAGAAACTCATCATATTTAATTTTTAGGAAACTNACGGGATTTCGATTGCAGCGACCGACAGCTTCTTACAGGCGACCCCACAAACCAACCCGAAATAACGCCGACAGTAATCTATAGCGGCAAGTATAAACTTGTGTCCTCTAGAAGATGGAGGGTCTATCGGACCTATTATGTCCGTTCCCCGACACTCCAAAAGCCACGGGGCAACAATTGGGTGTAGCACATTCGGAGGCTGGTGTAAGACCACCCTATGCTCTTGACATTGGTGACATTTTTTGGCTCTATCCATGCAATCGGACATCATTGCAAGCCCATAATATCCGAGTCTTTTGATCATCATTTTCATTTTTAGCTCTGACTCGTGAGCGCCACACAATCCGACATGTACTTCTTTAACAATATTTTGTGCTTATCTGCTCAAACACCGTTGCCACATCTGGTCGAACAATCTTCTGTAGAGAAAATTTCCCATCAGGGTGTAAGACATAGCCCTTCTTGTGATGTGGTGTGCCTTAAACTTGTCTTCTGGCAGCTTTCCGGTATGCAAATATTTTATTAATGGCTTGCGCCAATCTTCGTTGATGTCTGCCACTGTATTTATTGTTTCTTATTTTTCAAGCTTGTGTAGAGTTTCAAAGCCAATCTGAGACAAGACTCGTCTTCCTTGCACTGTAACTTCAACGGAATCCTCTGGGGGGACACGCCTTTTCCTTAGCGAGTTTTGCTAAAGCGTCGGCATGGGCATTATCTCCCCTAGGAATCCGGTAGAAAGGTATGTCAGGAATCTACTATGGAGCTTCATCGTGTAATGATGGTATTTTGCTAATCTTGGTTTCAAAATCCTGTATTGTCTGGTGACTTGCTAGATGACGAGTTGGGAGTCGCCATAAATGACAATGTTTGTTATATCTATTAGATTACCATTTCCAACCCGGTGATTAAAGCTTAATATTTTGCTTCATTGTTAGTGCACGGCTCTGTGAGGTGTTATGAGAACCTCATCATACCCTTATCTGGTGTGATAAAGATCAAACCAATCCCTACTTTGCCTGGTATAACTGTGCTTGATCCTTTGTCTTTTCTGGTTGACGAAGCACCATCAATGTACATTTCCCAGCGTTGTGCACTAGATAATTCTATTTGTAATATTTTCTCGTCTGGTAACTCTTTGTTGAAAGAGGACCCAGCTGGCAGTGGGTGTTCAGTGAGAAAGTCTGCTAGTATTTTTCCCTTGATAGTACGGAAGGGAACAAAAGTTATATCAAATTGCAATAAGATCATTGACCATCTTGCTAGACGCCCAGAGAGTGTTGGTCGGGTCATCAGATATTGCAATGGATTAAATTTCGAGATTATGGAGAAAGCATGTAATGTCTAAGCTTTTGGGCAGCAAAAATTAATGTCAGACAATGCTTCTCAATAAGTGGATACCTTATCTCCGTCGGTATTAGGCGACAACTCAAGTAGTAGAGCACATTTTTTTAACCCTCATCATTGACTTGGGCTAAGAGGGCTCCGAGAGAGTCATCTAAAGCCGCGTTATAAAGTATCAATGGTTTTCCTGGGATAGGGACTGCCAAGACAGGTGGTGTCATTCAATATTGTTTAACGTCCTCAAAGGCTCGCTGACATTTCTCTTCCCAAATAAATTTGGTGTCCTTTTTAATTAATGCTGAAAAAGGCTGACACCTACCTGAGAGATCAGAAATAAAGCGTCTCAGATATGCCAACTTGCCTGGGAAGGAACGTAGTTGTTTCAAGATTTTAAGGGGAGTCATTTTCAAGATAGCTTTAGTCTTATCCAGGTCGATCTCAATTCCTTGATGACGGATGAAGAATCCTAGAAATTCCTCAGAAGTAACGCTGATGACGTACTTTAAGGGATTCATTTTGAGGTCATATCATCGTAACCGTTCAAACACGATCCTCAAATCATACAAATGGTCTATTTTTTGTTAACTATTGAGGACCAAATCATCCACGTAACATTCTACTTGGTTGTGAATGAGGTCGTAAAAAATCTTTGTCATTGCGCGCTGATATTTTGCTCCGGCGTTCTTTAGGCCGAACGACATCACTGTGTAGAAGAAAATTCCAATCAGTGTTCTAAAGGCTGTAAGTGCTGCATCCTTGGGAGCCATCTTAATTTGGTTGTACTCCGACAATCCGTCCATGAAGGAGAAAATTTCATATGTTGAAGCGATATCCACCATCATCTTTGGTATATGTAGTGGAAACTCATTTATTGGACATGCCTTGTTCAAATCTCTAAAGTTAATACAAACACGGATGTCGGCACTATTTTTGGTGTGGGGTTTGCCCGTAAGAAGCTGTCGGTCATCGGAATTGAAATCCCGTTGCTCGCTTCTGAAGGACGTTAAAAAAAAATTGGGTTTTGAAAAAAGATGAAGTCAAACTGACTTTATAATTTTCATAGTTTAGATGAAAGAGCGCTTTATCTCAAATCCTATATCTATCCCAAAGGATAAGCACAAGAATTGAGGGTGAGGCTCAATCGAATAAACTAAAGAAAGTTATGACATCCGTTTGGTCTGCGAAACCAATGTATTGGGAGTCCTTAAATTTTAAGGATGATATTTTTAAGTAAAACATATTAAGTTTAGTAGACCCCTAAGGTATTCACTAGACTAAGAGTAGGGAGCAGGTCCATGCAACCTTCTTACTATCTGGTAAAAGGCCATGGGTTCGTTTAAACTTTATTATGTTACTTAATAGTTCATCCTGAATATCCTAATGCTCAGTGAACATTGATNGTTATCCTCAAATCGTATTTAAGTCCGATGAACTTGTTGTCAAGTTTAAAGAAGACATCAACGATAGTGCTTGCAACAGTACCAATAATGAAGAGCCAACTCTCTAGCGTCATGGTACACTGCTCTCCATCAACTTAGATCTTTTCAACGAAGAGGAAAAGACACCAGAAGATTCAACAATGATATCTCAAGAAGAAGAAGTCGTAGAAGTCAACTTGAGGAGCGGGAAAGTGTTACCACCAAGAACAGTTCCAGCAGACAAAGAAAAACAGATAATGACTCGAGAAGAGATACCCCCACCTTTGCCAATGGAAGAACCCCATAACCAAGAAAAAATTGGAGGATCATACAAAGTAGATTACAACGTGCTAGCTCATCTTAGGAAGTTGCCTGCCCGACTAAGCATCTACGACGCTCTGATCCTGTCAAAGGAGATGAAAGAATCTCTGGTTACAGCTTTGCTAGATCCAGAAATTTGCTTAGCTGAGTTGGCTAGCACATCCTCAGATGAAGTTTGCTCGTTGAGAGAACAGTCAGGGGTAACCTTTACAGAAGAAGACTTTCTGCTCGGTACCGCCGACCACAACCGTCCGCTCGACATCTCCGTCAACATTGGCAGATTTGTGTTATCTAGAGTTTTAGTGGATCCTGAAGCATCTCTTAACTTGATGAGTCTACGGACATTAGCATATTTGGACTTGGACGTTCAAGAGCTCATCCCTGATAAGATGATGTTAAGAGGATTCAACCAAAAGGGAGAAAGAGCCAGATCAATCTCATTACTTATGAAAGTTCGAGAACTTGTAACAACCGTTAAATTTCATATCATCGATCCTAAGACCTCTTTTAACGCTCTGTTGGGTCGACCGTGGATTAATGAGCATAACATGGTTCCATCATCCCTACATCAGTGCATTAAATACCAGAAAGATGGCCAAGAAAATCGTATCAAAGAAGACCTACAGCCGTTTTCAGTGCATGAAGTTGGTATCCATGAAGATGCTGCCTACTACGCGCCTCCAAAGAAGACTGTCTTCTCACACAAAATTTTGACAAACAAAGATATAGATTTAGAGGGATCACAAAAAGAAGCCCATACAACTCCGCTTCAACAACCGTCTACCACCCCCTTACAACGAGTTGGTGGAGGTTCTTCTAGTTCACGCACCCGAGGTCGAGACCGGGGACGCGGACGAGGAAAGATCAATTTAATTATTGAACATACTAGACCAACTATCAACATTGGTGATGAAGACCGTTCTAAAGATGAGGTGATGATGACAAAATAGAAGAAGCCTCAGTACAAGATATCCTTAGAAGATACAGAGAGAAATGAATATGAAACAATGTATGACCGGATAACCCACTATGTGAATACTATGACCCTCACTCTGATTCTCCCTCAAAAGGTCAAGACTTTGGAGGTCAAGGAAGTCCGTAGTGTTGGATCAAAGCCGATCAAATTTTACCGCGCTTCTACCTCTACCGAGCTTGAAAAACTTGTAAATTTGGATGTTGATTCTAATGAATTAATGGAATTGCCTTTTGGTTACTTTTTGCCTTGTGTTCAAAAGTTAATTCAACAGGGACATTTACCAAAACAAATGCCAAAAGATAAATTTCAACTCTTTGAAAAATTGTGGAAT
>JXCR01135137.1:146288-163227 GCA_002079205.1 Phalaenopsis hybrid cultivar
AAAAATAAAAATCTATTTAAAATAAAAACTTGATTTTTAGGTTATTTTTAATTATTTTTAAAAATTAAAAAATAATAAAAAAAATCATAAAATATTAAACTCATGGAAATGTTCCAAATTATTTCCTAAACATTTAAGAATCATTGGAATATTTTTCCAAGGTCTAAAAATAATGATATCTATTTTTAAACCTTAAAATGATTTTTAAGGCTTAAAAATAGAATTTTCACCAAAATAATTCTAAAAATCAACTAAAAATCAGAAAAGTACAAAACAAATTTTTCTGGGTTCCCTGACCTCATAGAGATTTTCCAAAATTATAAAACATATTTTTCAACATAAAAAATATTTTATTTTTATTAAAATCCCCAAAAATTCAAACAATTTTAATAAATCACAAAGAAATTCAAAAAAACCATGAAATTTTGGCCAAATGACTTTCTAGTCTAGGGCTAGCTCACATAAAAATTTTAAGTGATTAGGAGTTGTCTTGATCATCTTTTGGAATTTTCCTTGAAAATGCACATTTTTGCATGAAAATAATTATATAAATCAAATTAAACTTTGAAAATCCACATTTTCTCCTCTGATGGCTTAATTGACTTATCAGTAAGGTTACATAAGAATTTCAAAGTCATTTGACTTAAATTTGACAAATTATGAAANGAGATTTGGTCATATGCACCTTCTTGGACTTATGACCAAATCTAGACCAATTGAGCTTGGTATGGTCAAATGAGCCTTACCTTAACTCATCCTAGACTCTAGAGCTGAGTTTAAAACCAACCACCAACCCATGGTTAAACTTGATATTTATCTCATGGGTAAATTTTTTTTTAATTTTTAAAGGGATAAAGAGAAGGTTAAATCAAAGTACTTGCTATACCAACATTCAATACTCTGTGGTGCCATTTTTACGCTCATTATAAGCTTTAACCATGACCCAACCGTTGGTTAACCACTTTAACCGAAGCTAAAGGCCAAACCGTTAGCCCCCATATGGCCAATACCCAAATTCATGCCAAGAAGCCACCTCAGCCCAAATTGAGCTGAGAGCTCCTCTACTTAACACCTAAGCAGTGGGGCTAACCCCTCAATTGGCCAGCCAAGCTTCCCCTTGGCCAATTTCTATAAAATGCCCCCCCACGACCATGAATAGGGTGGTAAAAAAATTTTTTTACCAAGGCCTCCCAAACTCCTCAGAGAGCTTCTCTAAGAGTCCCTTAGCACATTACAATCAATTTCCCTCTGTCAATTCCACCACAAAAATCCAATTTTGAGTTTGAATTCCTGCCTGAAACTAGGGCAAACTTCAATCAAAACCTACACAGCACCAAACATCAAACAAATTGGCTCTACACATTCACAACAGTGAAGGAAGCCAAACCCCCATCAATTCCCCCTCAGAAATAGCCTCTACCATAGCTCTCAACCAACACCCAAAATCGACTGTGGTTGAATTCATATATAGGCCTTACATCAAGACCAAAGGCTTCATCCCTAAGCTCTTTGGGACCCAACAAAGGTGTGAAGAATCTCTGATTGAGAAACCTCTCGGAGCAAAGGTATAATCTCACTCACTCTCCCGAGTCTTCGCGAGCTCTCCATTTATAATGGTTTTATTTCATATTATGTTTACCATATAGATGTGTTCGTCTCTTCAAGACGAATAATTTAAAAAAATCATCTAAATCCATTAAAAAACGAGAGAGATATTAAGGTTTTAAGTTGGACGACTCTCGGTTAAGGCCATCGGGGACAATGAACGGATGTCGGCCATTCTCGCGTGTATTGAATGGATGGCGGAGATCAAGCCGGATGATCCTCTGAAACGATATGGCGGGTTGCATGACAGTTGAATCAAAAGTCAGTGTCGAACAAAAGCGCACCGCGTGGCTATTCGATGGATCCGATGATCTAGTCAGCTTGTGGTTTGAATAAATAAATAGGGGTATTTAATAAATTTAGAAAATAGCCCCTAAACTTCAAAAATCCATATCATTGCATAGAAAATTCATAAAAGTAAAATAAAAATACCCTCTTTCTCAGTGAATAGAAGAGAATCATATGGAATTATTTTCACATTAATAAGATGCATAAATTATCTTTAAAAAATAAATTAGAATTAGGGGTTTTTCAATTCTCCATTCATATTGGATTATCACCTTGACCCCAAATTTTTATATATTGTAGCCTCTATTTAGGTGCACAATTTGAACATTTTTCCAAAGACATAGGAGATCTCTAGACAAAGATATTAATTTTCTATGTTTTTATGCATTTTCTATTAAAATAATTATAGAAAATCTTATGTGGCTTAGAAAATTCTACAAAAATTCATGTAAGTTTCCTATGGCCAGAGTAGTCTTACTAAATAATTTCATGATTTTTAAGAATCAAAACATCACTGCTTTGAGCAAACCTTAATTTGCTTAAAATATTTAATTTGAAGCACACAAAGATTAAAATCACTTGATTTTTATTTTTCATTGTGACTGATGAGTCAGAAAATTTACCATAAAAATTTCAAGTCATTTGGAGATCAATTAGTATTTTTAATTGATTTTTAAAAGTGACCATCAAATTTGAAACTTAAATGATTTTTAAAAATCAAAATANCAAAATTTAGGAAATTTCATCAATTTTTGAGTTTAGGGACATGACTTTGGAAATTAATGATTTCACAACCCTAAAATGATATTGAAAATGATCTTGATAATGAACACTTAAAGTTTTGAATCTTTTCAAAATTAATACATTCACACTCACTTTGGTCTAAAGGACTTAGTGGTGAATTGAAGCCAATATTAAAACTTGATAAAGAGGATTAGAAAAATCAACATAATTAAACTTCTTTTAAACACCACAAGTCCAATTAGGACTAAAAATTTGGTTAAGTGTCCTTAAATACACTAATTTGCCCCTTTTAGGGTCTTCACCAACCATAATCTTCAAATTAAGAGGTAAATGCATTCACCATATTCTTATGGATAATCAAGACATCAATATTCAATGAGCATCAAGATATTAAGGATGAATTATTAAGTAACATAATAAAGTTTAAATGAACCTAATACCTTTTACCAGACATTAAGAAGGTTGCATGGACCTGCTCCCTACTCTTAACCTGGTGAATACCTTAGGGATCTATTAAACTTAATATGTTTTACTTAATAATATTATCCTTAAAATTTAAGGACCCCCAATACACAACATAGAGTTGGGAAGGTCTCCAAAACATTACTTTTTCAGCTTTATATACATAAATGCTCTGCCATGCATTTTGAGTTTCAGGTGGTGGAACGAGAAGACTCATCAGATACACCTTTACAGTTTACAGCGTTTTACAGTCTTTCTTGTACTTTTGTACTGCTTTTCTTTCATGCTTGTACCATACTTACTGCATAAAAAACACTTGCATGTTAGAAACAAAACAAAACCAAAATACCTCACAAACATTTCAACAACTCAAAATTTAATCACAAATATCACCAAAACTAAACAACTAAATAAATAAAAACGTCTCTATCGGATGATCGGGAACCCCTCGGAGGAGGTAGCCTACGGTTGCTAACGAGGTTTCCCACGGTCTAAATGAAATTATGGAACTCATTAAGTTGAGTTTAGTAAATTCATTTGGACTAAGTGATTCCACTAGAAAATAGTGGTGTCGGAACGACGGAACTGTGGGATCTTGACCGGTGTCTCTTTAATCAACTTTAATATGCCCATAATAAAATTTAAAGAATGTTAACCATAGGGTCACCTGATTTGATATTATAACCAAATGACCTAGAAAACTTGAACTCTTTAACTATAGGGTCATCTGATTTGACATTATATCCAAATGACCTAGAAAAATTGAACTCTGCTACAACGAGTAGATGTCATCTGATTTGACATTATAACCAAATGACCTAGAAAACTTGAACTCTGCTACAACATGGTGATCACTTGATTTGACATTATAACCAAATGACCTAGAAAAACTTGAATTCTGCTACAACGAAGAGCTTGATGTCACTTTAATAAACTTTAATATGCCCATAATAAAATTTAAAGAACTTTAACCATAGGGTCTATCTGATTTGACATTATAACCAAATGACCTAGAAAACTTGAACTCTGTTACAACGAGGAGCTTGGATGATTTCACATTATAACCAAATGACCTACAAAACTTGAACTCTGCTACAACGAGGAGCTTGGAGCTTACATGGTGGGCANGTCGTTTGTTACGACTTAAATCCCCACATCTTCAAGGTTATTTGTGCTGATTGCTTCACACAAATGTAAATCCTAATAATAAAAAAAATTGCAGGATGAAACATCTAAATGATTACTCCTAAATTGAAGCCAAATAATAGGATAGCTTGGGAAATCACCTGAGACATCTAAATGATTTCTCCTAAATTGAAGCCAAATAATAGGATAACTTGGACTAATAAATAAAAAAATTGCAGGATGAAACATCTAAATGATTTCTCCTAAATTGAAGCCAAATAATAGAAATAAAAAAAATTGCAGGATAAAACATCTAAATGATTTCTCCTAAATTGAAGCCAAATAATAGGATAACTTGGACAGGATTAACTAAATGATTTCTCCTAAATTGAAGCCAAATAATAAGATAGCTTAGGAAGTCACCGAAGTGTTTGTGCTGATTGCTTCACACAAATGTAAATCCTAATAAATAAAAATTGCAGGATGAAACATTTAAATGATTTCTTCTAAATTGAAGCCAAATAATAGGATAGTTTAGGAAGTCACCGAAGTTCAAATTTCTCTTAAATTGAAGTCAAATAATAGGATAGCTTGGGAAGTCACCAAAGTTTTTTTTCCACTCAAATGTAAATCCTAATAAATAAAAATTGCAGGATGAAACATCTAAATGATTTCTCCTAAATCAAAGCCAAATAATAGGATAGCTTAGGAAGTCCCCGAAGTTCTCCTTCGGATCTGTGGCATCCCACATGTAAATCCTAATAAATAAAAATTGCAGGATGAAACATCTAAATGATTTCTCCTAAATTGACTTCACACAAATGTAAATCCTAATAAATAAAAAAAAATTGCAGAATGAAACATCTAAATGATTTCTCCTAAATTGAAGCCAAATAATAGGATAACACACAAATGTAAATCCTAATAAATAAAAATTGCAGGATAAAACATCTAAATGATTTCTCCTAAATTGAAGCCAAATAATAGGATAATTGCAGGATGAAACATCTAAATGATTTCTCCTAAATTGAAGCCAAATAATAGGATAGCTTGGTAGGATAAAACATCTAAATGGTTTCTCCTAAATTGAAGCCAAATAATAGGATAGCTTAGGAACGGGATAAAACATCTAAATGATTTCTCCTAAATTGAAGCCAAATAATAGGATAGCTTAGGAAGTCCCGAAGTTCTCCTTCGGATCTGTGGCATCCCACATGTAAATCCTAATAAATAAAAATTGCAGGATGAAACATCTAAATGATTTCTCCTAAATTGACTTCACACAAATGTAAATCCTAATAAATAAAAAATTGCAGGATGACATCTAAATGATTTCTCATAAATTGAAGCCAAATAATAGGATAGCTTGGGAAGTCACCGAAGTTCTCCTTCGGATCCGTGAATTGAAGCCAAATAATAGGATAGCTTAGGAAGTCACCGGAGTTCTCCTTCGGATCTGTGACCGATAGGATAGCTTGGGAAATCACCGAAGTTTTCCTTCGGATCAGTGATATCCTCTAGTGTTTGATAGGATAGCTTAGGAAGTCACCGAAGTTCTCCTTCGGATCTGTGGCATCCTCTAGTGTTTCACTTGGGAAGTCACCGAAGTTCTCCTTCGAATCCAAAAATATTCCAAAATTTGAACCAATCCCCTTTCACACTTCTTAATCTGATATCTTTGAAATGTCCTTACCATTTGAANCGAAAACAAAATGTTCCAAATTTGAACCAATCCCCCTCACACTTCTTAGCCCAATATTTTTGAAATGTCCTTACCATTTGAACTCCTTGAAGGTAGTTTTTCTTGATTTTTATTGAGAGTATTCTTAGGTAACTTCAGTTATCTATGATGTAATTAACTACTGGGGCTTGCCCTTATAGGAAGCTTTTTCCGAACCCAGCATAATATAAACCCTATTTAATTCCCACATTAAATAGGGGAACTTGTCGGCCAATACATTGGTTTCACAGACAAAACGGATATCATAACTTTCTTTAGTTTATTTGATCAAGCCTCACCCTCAATTCTTGTGTTNAAACTTTATTTAATTCCTTATATTAAATAGGAGAACTTGTCGGCCAATACATTAGTTTCGCAGACCAAATGGATGTCATAACTTTCTTTAGTTTATTTGATCGAGCCTCACCCTCACTCTTGTGTTCATCCTTTGGAATAGATACAAGATTTGAGTTAAAGCGCTATTTCATCTAAACTATGAAAATTATGGAGTCTGTTTGACTTCATCTTTTTTAAAACTAATTTTTTTTAAGAACGTCCTTCCGAAGCGGGCAACGGGATTTCAATTCCGATGATCGACAGCTTCTTATGGGCAAACCCTACACAAAAAATAGTGCCGACATGTTTGAACAGTTACGACGATATGACCTTAAAATGAATCCCTTAAAGTGCGCCTTCGACGTCACCTCTGGGAAATTTCTAGGATTCGTTGTCCGTCATCGGGGAATTGAGATCGACCCAGATAAGATTAAAGCTATCTTGGAAATGCGTCCCCCTAAAACCTTGAAGCAGTTACTTTCCTTCCAGGGGAAGTTGGCATATCTGAGACACTTTATTTCCAATCTCTCAGGTAGGTGTCAGCCTTTCTTGGCATTAATTAAAAAGGATGCCAAATTTATTTGGGAAGAAAAATGTCAGCGGGTCTTTGAGGATGTTAAACAATATTTAATGACACCTCCTGCTTTGGCAGCCCCTATCCCAGGGAAACCGTTGATACTTTATACCGTGGCTTTAGATGACTCTCTTGGTCCTCTTAGCCCAAGTCAATGAAGAGGGAAAAGAAAATGAGCTCTACTACTTGAGTTGTCGTCTAATACCGACGGAGGTAAGGTATCCACCTATTGAGAAGCAGCATTAATTTTCGCCGCTCAAAAGCTTAGACATTACATGCTTTCTCATAAGATTACCCCGCCGCTCAAAAGCTTAGACATTACATGCTTTCTCATAAGATTACCCTAATCTCGAAAGTTAATCCATTGCGATATTTGATGGCCCGACCAACACTCTTCGAATGTTTAGCGAGATGGTCAATGATCTTATTACAATTTGATATAACTTTTGTGCCCCTTCGTGCTATCAAGGGACAGATTTTAGCAGACTTTCTCGTTGCACACCGACTGCCAGCTGGGTCCTCTCTCAACGATGAGTTACCAGATGAGCAGATACTACAAATGAAATTTTCTAGTGTGCAGCGCTGATAAATATACTTCGACGGTGCTTCATCAGCCAAGAAAAATAAGGGATCAGGCATAGTTATACCAGGAAAGGCAGGGATCGGTTTGATCTTTATCACGCCGGATAAGGGTATGTTGAAGTTTTCGTACCACCTGACGGAGCCATGTACCAACAATGAAGCAAAATATGAAGCCTTAATCACCAGATTGGAATTATTAATTTTGATGGATATAACAAACATTACCATTTATGGTGACTCTCAACTTGTCATCCAGTAAGTCTTCGGACAATACAAAATTCTAAAACCAAGATTAGCAGAATACCATCTGTACGCGATGAAACTCCTAGAGTAGATTCTTGAGGTGACTTTCTACCGGATTCCTTGGGGAGATAATGCTCATGCTGACGCTTTAGCAAAACTCACTAAGGAAATGGCGTGTCCCCCAAAGGATTCCATCAAAGTCACGGTGCAAGGAAGACGAGTCTTGTCTCGAAGTGACTTCGAAACCCTTCACAAACTTGGAAAAGAAGAAACCGTGAATACAGTTGCAGACATCACCAAAGATTGGCGCAAGCCATTAATAGAATATTTGCATACTGGAAAGCTGCCAGAAGACAAGTCTGAGGCGCACCACATCACAAGAAGGGCCATGTCTTATACCCTGGTGGGAAATGTTCTCTATAAAAGATCATTCGACCAAATGTGACTACGGTGTTTGAGCAGAGCCGAAGCACAAAATATTGTGAAAGAAGTACATGCCGGATTGTGTGGCACTCACCAGTCGGGACCAAAAATGAAAATCAAGATAAAAAGACTCGGATATTATTGGTCAGCAATGATGTTCGATTGCATGAAAACAGCCAGAAGATGTCACCAATGCCAGGTGCATGGGGTGGTCTTACACTAGCATACAAATGTGCTGCAGCCAACTGTTGCCTCATGGTCATTCGAGTGTTGGGGCACATACATAATAGGTTTGAAAGACCCTCCATCCTCTAAAGGACATAGATTCATACTTGCCGCTATAGATTACTTCTCCAAATGGGCAGAGGCAGTACCGTTATGTGAGGTTATGACACAACACGTCCTTCAATTTTTTCAATAGCCAAATCGTATACCGTTTCAGAGTACCTCGAAGAATAATCTCTGACAATGGGATAGCTTTCAGAAGTACGAAGATCAACAATTTTGTCAAAAGACATGGGATAGATTGGAGATACTCTACAATTTACTATCCTAGAGCAAATGGTCTGAGAAGCCTTCAACAAGACACTGGTACAGATTTTGAAGAAAACACTGGATGAAAATAAAAGGGATTGACACAACAAATTGTTAGAAGCCTTGTGGGCCTACCGGACGACTTTCAGGACTCCCACTCAGTGTCCACCTTATATGCTCATGGTTAGAAGCCTTATGGGCATACCAGAAGAATTTCAGGACTCCCACTCAATGTACACCTTATATGCTCGTGCACAGGACCGAGGTTGTGCTACCGCTAGAGATCCAGACACCATCTATCAGAGTCACTGTTGTCAACCAACTTACAATAGAAGAAAGCACAAAACTCAAGCTTGAAGAACGGGAGAGCCTCGAGGGAAAGCGATTGGAAGCACAACAACATTTGGAGCTCTATCAGGCAAAGATGGTACAAGCCCATGACAAATTGGTCTGCCCAAGGACATCCAAAATTGGTGACCTCGTACTCATGCTCAAAAGACCTATTCTTGCTCGCCGCAAAATAAGTGGAAAATTCGAGCCAACTTAGGAGGGACCATTTGTGGTTGAGAAGTCTTATACAAGAAGAGCCTACCAGTTAGTAGACTTCCAGGGTGAAAGATCCATGCTACCGATAAATGGACGACACTTGAAGACCTATTACACGACTTGATGCTGCTTAATGCCGCTTACCTCTGCTTGCCTTTGCTTGCTTTGAAATTTTGAAAACTTGATTATTTTAGGGTTATCTATATGGTTGTATGTCTATGACCAAGTCCAAATTTTGTAATTAATCTCATATTTAATGAAAATTTTTAGAAAATTTTGAACTTCACACGTTCTCCTTTCTACTTTTTGATTTAAATATTCCATTAAATTAAAACAAACTCACACGTAAAATGAGTAATCTTTTTCACCAAAACAAACTGAAATTTACTTTAATGAGTACTCTGTTTCGTTCTTATTCATGCCAAACTTTAGCCCACTGACGTTTCTTTCTGTTATCTGCAGAAAAATGTCAAGACAGAGGTTGATCTTTGCCTTCCAGGATGACTGGAACCTTGCACTGAACGAAGAGATGGTGCCACACGGAGTTGTCATAGATTTCGACATGGATCTCAACCAGATCGATATGGACTACAACGGTCCGCTAATGGGTATAGTCAGCAATGAAGAAATGAAGGGACTACCCTCATTGTTGAGGGTGACCACTCAGGATCACGAGTCACGTAAGGGTAAAAACGTGATGACAGAAAAAGATCCGATGGAGGGGCCCAGCCGACTGCCCTCTATGATAGCTACTCCGGCGAGGGGCTTAATAGCTGCCCACAGTGAACAACTTCCAAATACTCCACTCCACAGGACACAATGCAGAAATGCAAGCCGGAAGAAACAGAGAGCCTTTCTGCGACAGGAGCGCAAGGGCCAAAAAAACGTAAGTGGTTTTCTTACCCCCATTTCTGAGGAACATATCTACGATCCAGAGCTGAGAGAGACTTCTGCCAGCATGCCTACTACAGACAAAGAATCAGGATTTCTGACAGGATCAGATGTACACCCGGTCTAAGATATCTTGTGCAAAGGTTGCCCAACATGCAACGTCGAGACACCAGCCAGGACATCAGTGATAGGCGCATTTGTAGAATGCCCGAACTGCAATGTCCTACATATATAGCATTTCAGTACCTTAGAAGAATACACTGCAAGCACCAACGAGTCTCAAACTCCAGATTTTGTGGCAAATGAACCGTATGTCCCACTGGGGACGGACCAACGCACATCATGGAGCCCAGGATCATACATCCCGCTTGAGGCGGAATCTCATATTCCGGATCGGTTAGCACCGGTTTGGATTCCCGCCGAGGCCCGGAGGAAGGAACGTCCTAGGTAGCTGTCAGCTCCCGGTATGGTGGAATATTACAAAATAAGCAAGGTAAACAAAAGAGAATTTAAATTCTATGAAGAGGTTCAAGGAAAGTTTATCAACATATTGGAAGGCCTGGAATTATATACCTGGGTTTTCTCTGAAAATGATGAAAGAAGCATCCTAGATTGCATCTTTGATTTCAGAGATAGAGGTCGAGCAGGCCTTCTCATGGAAAGAACGTACTCCGAGCCAAAGAAGTGGATGAGAGGAAAGGGAAGAATCACCATCCAGTGCGGATGTTGCTACAATTTTACAAACAACAGACAGGGTAATCCGCTTGGGATCCTCAGAAATGACCAGGTGGATCCGTTACCCCCGATGATAAAGTGGATGATAAAAAGAAGGGTCAAGTGGAATATCTTACCCGCCACTTGCATTCCTAACAGTTGCATCACCAACATTTACAAAGAAGGTGACTGCATTCCTCCGCACATTGACCATCATGAATTTGTGAGGCCTTTCTGCACGGTCTCATTCATGAGTAAGAGCAATATTTTTTTTGGAAAAGAAATCGACATAATCAGCCCTAGTGAATTCATAGGAACTGTGGAAATTCCTCTCCCAGTTGGTTCATTGCTTGTTCTCAAGGGCAACGTTGCAGACGTGGCCAAACACTGCATACCAGGAGGACAACACCGTAGGTTGTCCGTGACCTTCCGTAGGATGGATGACAGTAAGATACCATATGGATTCCAACAAGACCCGGAGTTGGAGGAACTGTTTCCTTATGAGCTTGGGAAGGTTGTACCTCTGAGTACATCCAAAGGGAATTCTTATCCTGGAGCATGACTCAGAAGGTCTGCTGGATCAAGAGCTCGATATACCAAGCGAAGAGGATTCACTTGCTTTCTTTTAACAAGCATGACATGTATCTGATGTAATCAGTCTATGATGTAATCATATCTTGAGATGGCTCTCAATGCATTTCAGCATGTATTACATGATGTACTCTCTTGGAGGCATTAGCCTATGTTTGATCTGTAGCATCCTTATTGAAGCATATTAATGGAAATTTTTCTCAAGTTGTGCCTTCTTGTCAATTGCTTTTTTGTGCGATAGATGAAAGCCACAGAGTTCTAATCAACAAAGAACGAAACGATAAATTTTCAACAATAAATAAAACACAAATAAAAGATAATTGTAATAAATAAATAACAAAACAAATTTCTTTTGAAAACCAACTAATTGAAACTAAAACTTTAAAAACAAATTTTGAAAAAATCAAATGTAATAAAAATAACAACAAAATAAAACAAACTTTTTGAGTGGATACTTTCATTTTTGAAATTTCCTACACTTTGTGCGCGCAGCACAACCATCGTTATCTACACTGACTCTCCACACATCCTCGCAGAATTTCACATTCTGCACAAAACTCCACGAAGCTCTACAAATCTTCTTCAAAATCAACATTTCCACATGACACACTACCACAAATTCAACATCACAAGCTCTTTGTAAATTTCAAATCACATCTTCAAATCAGTACCTAAATACTAATTCTCACATGTTCAAATTGATACTTACATTTCAATTCTCACATCTTTGAATTGATACTTACATTTCAATTCTCACATTTCGAGGTCAATACCTAAATTTCGACCCTTTCATCTTTGAATTGATACATACATTTCAATTATCTCATCTTTGAATTGATACTTACATTTCAATTCTCATTTCGGAATCAGTCCTAAATTTCTTATTCTTTACATTTGAGGTCGGACCCTATATTCCGACACCTTCTTTTGAGAATTGACCAACATTTCAATTCTCATTTCTGAATCTATCCTATGTTTCTGATTCTTTACATTTGAGGTCGGACCCTATATTCCGACACCTTCTTTTGAGAATTGACCTACATTTCAATTCTCATTTCCGAATCAGTCCTAAATTTCTGATTCTTCAAATTTGAGGTCGAACCCTACATTCCGACACCTTCTTTTGAGAATTGACCTACATTTCGATTCTCATTTTCGAATCAGTCCTAAATTTCTGATTCTTTACATTTGAGGTCGGACACTACATTCCGACACCTTCTTTTGAGAATTGACCTACATTTCAATTCTCATTTTTGAATCAGTCCTAAGTTTCTGATTCTTTACATTTGAGGTCGGACCTTATATTCCGACACCTTCTTTTGAGAATTGACCTACATTTCAATTCTCATTTCTGAATCTGTCCTAAGTTTTTGACTCTTTACATTTGAGGTCGGACCCTACATTCCGACACCTTCTTTTGAGAATTGACCTACATTTCAATTCTCATTTCCGAATCAGTCCTAAATTTTTTATTCTTTACATTTGAG
Organism: Phalaenopsis hybrid cultivar; assembly: GCA_002079205.1. NCBI lineage: Eukaryota > Viridiplantae > Streptophyta > Magnoliopsida > Asparagales > Orchidaceae > Phalaenopsis > Phalaenopsis hybrid cultivar. Next base: position 159,154 of record JXCR01135137.1, read on the forward strand.
GTCGGACCTTACATTTTGACACCTTCTTTTCAAAATTGACCTACATTTCAGTTCTCATTTCTGAATCAGTCCTAAGTTTCTGATTCTTTACATTTGAGGTCGGACCCTACATTTTGACACTTTCTTCTGAGAATTGACCTACATTTCAATTCTCATTTCCGAATCAGTCCTAAATTTTTTATTCTTTACATTTGAGGTCGGACCTTACATTTTGACACCTTCTTTTCAGAATTGACCTACATTTCAGTTCTCATTTCTGAATCAGTCCTAAGTTTCTGATTCTTTACATTTGAGGTCGGACCCTACATTCCGACACTTTCTTTTTAGAATTGACCTACATTTGAATTCTCATTTACGAATCAGTTCTATGTTTCTGATTCTTTACATTTGAGGTCGGACCCTACATTCTGACACTTTCTTTTGAGAATTGACCTACATTTCAATTCTCATTTCCGAATTAATCCTAAATTTTTTATTCTTTACATTTGAGGTCGGTCCTTACATTCTGACACCTTCTTTTGAGAATTGACCTACATTTCAATTCTCATTTCTGAATCAGTCATAAATTTTTTATCCTTTACATTTGAGGTCGGTCCTTACATTCCGACACCTTCTTAAGAGAATTGACCTACATTTCAATTCTCATTTCGGAATCAGTCCTATGTTTCTGATTCTTTACATTTCAGGTTGGACCTTACACTCTGACACCTTCTTCTGAGAATTGACTTACATTTCAGTTCTCATTTCCGAATCAGTCCTAAATATCTGATTCTTTACATTTGAGGTGGGACCTTACATTCTGACACCTTCTTTTGAGAATTTACCTACATTTCAATTCTCATTCTGAATCAGTTCTACATTTCTGATTCATTACATTCAAGGTCGGTCCTTACACTCCAACTCTCTCTCTCTCTCTCTCTCTCTCTCTCTCTTTTTGAGTTGATATTTGAATTTCAATTCCCACATCGGGTTCAACACTTACATACTGATTCCCATCCTTTATGAATACATGAAATTTCATTACTCAAAATTCATTCTTTGATCCCCAGCGAGAGTCCCTACTTCTTGGCTTCATTAAACACACACCTGCTAATTTTCCAGCAGAAACAAATCACACACACAACTCTACACGTACTTTTGGGTCTGCTGACTTAGGAGTTTGTATTGGTTTTTGTTATCTCGTCAGTCAACACCAATACGCGTCGTGCGCTTGTCCAACACACCACACCTATTAGGGGTCCATTTGTTGACCTCATTTTTTTGGTTGAGGTTTAGTTTGTCCCATTTAGTAGCCTAGGGTCTAGCTATAGAACTTTTCCTGTTGACTATTCCTAGAAGACTAGACTTGAAACCCTCACCATTAGAAATTCTACCCTTCTCTTCTCAACTTGAAGTTCCACATATTAGTCTCAACCTCTAAGTACTTAGTAGGTGGGGTCACTGTGGGGGAAACTCAGCATGAGTCACCCTTAGGATTGTTGGACCTTAGGGTTGACCTTGGGTGTTGGTCTGGAGCTAAGGGCATTCACTACACTTACTAGACTCACTACACTCATCTATACCCACAATCACTGACAACCCTAAACTCAAATTCCTAGCCTAGATCCCTTGATCTTTTGGGATACTCTTGTAGATGGTCCCCTAAACCTACTAGCCCTAGGGCTATNTTTCCCCTAAACCTACTAGCCCTAGGGCTATGGTTTGGCTAAGACCACTATGTAGAGGACCCAAAATGGGGTTTTCATTGGTCCAAGGCTTATTGGAGATGCTTGGTACCTCAAATCTACCAAGATACCCAACCTACCCTTTTGCCCCTAAATTCTCCCAAATTACCTAGCTAGCCTTGGGACCCCAAATTTGGCCAAAATCTCCAAATCTAACCAAAATACCCAAACTTATTCAAAAATCATTTCAAACACCTCGGAAGTACCCAAACTACCAAAAATTAACAAAATTGACCAAATTACCAAAATACCCCTCCATAATCCAATATCCCAAAAATTCCAAAAATTCCCAAAAAATCCCAATAAATCCCAAATATTCCCAATTTCATTTCTTTCAAANCCACAAAAATTCTCACTCGGTCGCTCTCGGTCTTCTGCTTGGCCCGTTCGGGTTGACGAGTGGACCGTCCGGTTTGTGGTTATTTTTTTCGGAAACAACGGCAACCGCTCATGAACTGGAATCGGAACGCATCGACCGTGGTCGATTTAAACCGGTTCATTTATAGTTTATCATTATAATCAACGAGATTATAAATTAAGCACCGTCATATTTATTTATAATTTAATTAATAAATATTTAATATATATTGAGATATCGGAAGAGAGGAGATTGGCTAGCAGTTCTTATTTTCTCACCTTCAGCTCGCATTCAATACGCTAACTTCAGTAACCAAGAGTAAAGCTATAAATTTCAACTCAATTTTTGTAAATTTCATCACATTACAAATATATTTATTATTCTTCAAAATTATTATAATGCCATCCACTCGCATTCAGCAATCTTAACATGTTTTTTTTTTAATATTTATAACAATAAGTTAATGGCTTCCAATAACTTTCGCACTTATTTTATTAGAAGAGTTGCACAAGTATAATCTTTAAGTTTTATAGTTTTTTTTATTATTATTTTCTTCCAGTCCAAAATGCCTTTGATGGCATTTGTAAGGTCCTTGAAATAGATTTTACAAAAATTTAACATGAAATTTGGAGTCATTAATGCCAAGATTTTAAATGAATATTAATCTAATGAGACAACAATTTGACAAAATGATGAAAATTGATTTTTGTAGAATATTTGATACGGATAGGGGTGCAAACAGAGTGAGTTTAGAGCTTATGCATATTTTGCTCTTTAAAAGAATTTTTTGTTTGTGTTCGGCTCCTACTTGTAATAGTTTGTTCATGTTCGACTCGATTTAATTTTATTTCTTCTAATCAAGCTCAATTTTAAATCAAGCTTCCCATGAGATTAAATAATACAATTAATTAAATTATTATTAATTAGAGATTTTTTTTTTTTTAATAAAAAGTTGGATGTTTTACACCCAAATAATGCAAATTTAATTCCTTAGGAAAGACTTGGGGTCAATTTGGGGCAGATGCAGCTGCTTGAAGAAGCAGTTGTGAAGTTGCTGAAGAAGAAACTAATGTTCAAAAAATTATGTTGGTTATTATAAATTTTTTTTAAGAAAAAAGTTTAAACAGCCACCGCATGTAGTCAGATGTGGCAAGAAAACGTAGCTTTCAACTACACTTTTTTTAGAATGCAGACTAAATACAATTTTGTGAAACAGAAAAAATTGTGATACCAGACTAAAATATTTGAAATAGCGTGTCCCCATATTTCCTACATCCTTCACGATTTTGTACTTGCAATCAAAGCGAGTGAATGTCATTGGTGGGGGGTCCAAAAAACAAAATTGGGTGGAGATTTTCTCAGTGTGCAAGTCTGCGGCTACATGGAGGCCTATGCATGATCCCCATCCCTCCTTGAACTAGGCTTGATCCCTTAAAGATTTTCTAAGGGACATTAACTCACACCACCCAAATTTTATTTATTTACATATCTAACACCGATATTTATAGTTTTTTTATAAACATACCACCCAAATAATTTTTTAAAATAATAAAATTTTGCATTTATTTAAATCATTAAAAAATTTAACATAAAAAAATTATTAAAAAAATATTATTATTTAATTATTTAATTATTTCGAGCCAAAACGAGTGAAACATGAACGAGTAAATCTTTGTTTGTGTTTGGTTCATTTATAAATCGAGCTCAAAAAAATTATTTGTATTTGGTGTGCTTGCTTGATGGACGAATAGAGCATGAGCTATTTAACAAGTCGAACACCAATTGTCCGCGAACAACGAGCTTTTTTAACAGCCCTAAAGATGGACGTTTTGTATTGTGTTAGCATTTAAAATGTAATCACTAATCATAAATTTTTGAAAACTATAATTTTGAGTTAATATAAGGGCAGAGGTAATATAAGGAGATTAGATGTTTTAGATTAGACTTATGTTAATAAAGACAGTGGTGGACCATGAAAGACTTGGCATATTA